>JBBMKD010000034.1:4256165-4310939 GCA_037834095.1 Argya squamiceps
AGAAGCTCTGCCCTGCTTGGCCCCTACGAGGGGAAGCGCCGAGGGGACAGCGCGAGTGGCAGGGAGCGGATCGGGGCTGGTCGGTGCCATGGTGGCATCGCACGGACGAGCGCAGCAGCTCGGGTCCCCCGGGCTAGCAGGTGGCCCTGCCCCGGGTGCACTGCCTTCGGGTGGCCCGGCTCAGCCGTGGTGGGCTCCCCGCACGGGCTGGCGGGGAGTCAGGAGCCACCGGCGCAGCCTATGGAGGTGGCAGGGGTGGTTTTCTGTGTGTTCCAGAGGGAAAGCTCGTGGCAGTGGATACACTTCGCACCGTGGGGCAGCCGGGTTATTAAAACAGTTAGGGTGGCACAGACAGCCCCCGGCACAGCCACACGCCGCAGGGAGGGTGATGGTGCCCACCAGGAGGGCACGACCCTTCCTGAGCAGCCGCTGCCGGTAGCTGAGCGCGGCTCTGGCCCTGCTGCCGTGCCGTCTGGGAGCAGCTATGAGGACGTGCCCTCCGCAGCTTCTGTGCCCACATTTCGGTCATTTCGGCCTGAGCAGACAGCCCGTGACAAAGTGTCACAATAAGAACTCGTGCGGTGGCACGCGATGGGGCCGTGAGCTGAGGAGGGTGACGTGCCCGGCGTGGCATGAGGGGAGTTTTGGGTGAGCTTTGTGTGAGTTTTGTGTGAGGTGGCATTTCTCCCTGGCGAGCACCGGCCAACGCCGGTTTCCTGCTGTCGAGGGCGGGGGGAAAGCAAGAAGTTTTGTGGAGCTGCAGCTATTGAAACAGCAGAACGGAGCAGGGATCCCTGCCAAGCACAGGGGTGGAAAAGGAAACTGGAGGATGGGAAAAGGGGAGCCTCGAAGGGCTGGAGAGGAAAAGTAAAAGTGAAAAAGACAATTAGAGATAACATCTCACTTTTGTGCCAGATTTTGTGGGATTTTTTTTGTCTCAGCCTTTCCGTCAGCCTGCTGGGAGTCAGAACTGCTAATTCTCTGGAGGCTGAAGCAGAATGTGGTAGCAGTTGGCTGATGAAGTGGTTGAGCAGGGAAGAAAATGAAGACAAATAAAACTGAAAGTGAGGCATTTGGAAAACAGCCTGATTTAACCCCATTTTATCTGAAGCCAGACTTGGTGTGGGCTACTAAATAAGTTGCTTTTAAGAAGAGCACAAGGCTTTTAAATTAATAATGAATGAAGAATAAAGGAATCAACACTGTTTCTGTGGCCAGCTCTAAGCGGGGTCTGTGGTTTGTTTCGGCAGGGAGCGCTGGGAGCAGTGTCGCTCCAGCGAGCAGGCAGCGGCAGCGCCCGGAGCCCTGGGCCCGCGCCAGCGGAGGGCACTGCATTTCTGTGGGGCACTGGGCTACTCGCTGTGCCTGCTATTTTCTCTTCTCTGCTTTTAATTCCGTGGATGATGGCGTTTCTCTCTTTGTAAAACGCTCAGCAAAGTGCTCAAGGCATTTCAAAAGGGGAAATGTGGCAATAGGAAAAAAAAATCGGCACCGACTAATGTTTTTAAATGTTACAAGAGAAGAAGTAAACAGCAAAGTGATAACAAATTATTGTGTATTTTTATGGTCCTGTATTTGTGGTCTTATGTTCCAGCACAGAGATACTTCCAAAAGGCGTGTTTATTTAAATTTTTTTTTTTTTTTCAAAATTTCAGAGCATATGTAGAGCATACAGCATAGGCTGTATGTAAAGAACCTGACCAAATACCCTTTCTTTTCCAGATGTCATCAACTCTATTTAGGAAGAAAGTAATAATGTAAATTTTTTTTAACGTAATTGCTTTTGAAATAAATATCTCAGATAATATTTGCAGGTGGTTCTGACTCAAGTCAAAAGATTTTATTTGTCCACTCCTCTTTATTTATTAACTCAGAAAAAAACCCAACCTGTCATTGAACCATATGAATTTATAAATGTAATCAGGAATGTGCATATGGTAACTTACTCCCTTTTACCACTTAGACTCACAACAAAAGAATTCGGCGTTATCAGAGTCTGTTTGAACTGTAAAACAATAAACAAACAGGCGATTGTTTTCTCATGAGCAAGGAAGGGGAAGGTTTCGCTTGTAGGTAAGCTCTTACCTATGTGAAAAGGAAGAACAGAGCAGAGAACAAAGTCTGCAGAAAACTAATTTTTTTGCCCTGAGGTAAACATCTCTGGCATGACCTCATGTGCTGCACCTCCCAATCGCACCAGAGTCCTCAACAGGCTGGTTACAAACTGCTCAGCAACAGGAGCTGCCTTTATCTGCTGGTGGTCTCTGTTTTAGAGGAGCTGGTTGCTTGATACTTGGGTTTCTTTTTTCCTAATACATTCAAAAGTCTCTAATTTTGTACTAGACACTTGAAGTTCTATTCTTAATTGAGTGCAAATAACAAAACCTCAAAGGTGGAAAGTGGCTGAGGCACAATCTTGGTCTCTTAGCCAACACCTTCAGATATCTGAACTGAAACAGGAGGAGAAATAGGTTTAAATTCAATTACTAGGAAACAATTACATTTAGCGATTTTATTTAAAAATTACAACTACATCAATTGCATTTTCATTTTATTCAAAATCTCCAGTTTTTTTCAAGTTGAAACACAGTATCATTTCTGTCGAGAGCTCCCTTACTGTTCTAGAAAGCCTCTTCCCCATCCTGCCCATCCCCAAACTGTATGTCAATGTTTTTCCATTTCCAAATGGAATTTTATTTTTCAGAATGGTCAAAAGTGGGTTTGGAGTAATGTTTCATTGTGGAAGTAACCTGAAACCTCCCCACTTTCTGAAGCTGTTTCCAGCCTGTCAGGAAAAGCAGCGGTGCCCAGGAGGCAGGGAAGAGCACACACAACCTGCTGTACTTTCCAGTACCAACATGAAAGGGATTTTCTGCAAACACTGGCAAAGCCACTTCATTGTTTCTTTCAAACTGCTCCTTAAAAGACCCATTGCTGGAGGCCTGAAATAAAAGAAGAAAAGGCAGCTGACATCCGCAGAGCCATCCTGTCGCTCTGGCAGGTGGTGGCTGCACCGTGCCGGTGTCCCACTGGGCCCAGCACCCCTCGTTCAGACCAGGCACCTGGCCCTGTGTCCTGGGGTGACTTTATCGTGTATCCCCAATTGTCTGTTTATGTTGAATGTTGTGTTCTGTGCCTTTCAGACTGGTTCTGAGAGCGAAGTGGGGAAAGAAGAAGAGTGCAGTTTGTTTTCAGAAACTGCACTCACTGCTCCACATTCTGCTCCTGGACTATGTCATCTGTAGCACAGACAGTGGGACAGAGATCTCCTGTGCTTTTAGTTAGTTTTCAGCTAGCTGAGTTCCCTGGATTTAGCTAGAAGTTCCCTGGATTGTTTTTTTCCCTTTTTCTTGGGACTGTTTAAACCTGTTCTGGACTGAAAACCCAGAGACTCACCTGGATCTCACACCTGCAGCCCATCGGGGCCTGGACCTCAGCATTTTCCAGCACAGCAGAGACTGATAAGAGACTGAGTGAGCTGAGTTAACCCATGGCAAGGACTTCCTCAATTCTGCCATCTCTCTTCAGAGAAGCAAGAGCTTTTATTGTTTTATATTATTCATTCTTTTTGTGGGCACTTTGTTTGTTAAATAAATAGTCTTTTCCACTTTTCTCCTAGGAAATTCTTTCCCAGATCAGTTGGGGCAGGGGCCGTTTGGGTTTGCTTTCCAGAGGGACCCCATTCAGAGTTTTTCTCCCAAATTTGCCCCCAAGCAGGACACCCTGTGTTCAGGGCACAGGGAAGGTGTGGCACAGGGCTGCCCCACACCTGCAGTGTGGCTGAGGAGGGACGTGAGGGAGGGGGAGGGTGGCCATTAAACAGGGCCCCTGCAGCAGCTGGGTTTCCCAGTACACCAGGAAACCTGCTGGCTGGATTCCTGTAGGTTTTGTCTTCTTGAGAGTGGGTCATAAGAAGTCCCTGACTAGTTTGTTCATGAAACCAGATGCAAGAGAATCGCATAGATTCATTGAAGCTAGAAAAGACCACCCTAAGGTGTTCAAGTCCCCAGTGGTGGGGTCATCACACATAACATTACTGTTATGACCTGGGGTACTGCAGGCTGTGGGACAGTCCCCAGCCACTCCTGAGTCAGGGCTCTACCAAGCCATGAGTCAATATTTACCCCAGTGCAAATGTTCAGGCCTTCCCCTGCCACGGGCAAGGCTGGCTCCAACAGGGCATCATCTTTGCCAGCATCGTTAACAGGACAGGAAACCCTCTGTCAGCTGAGCTCTGCCCCTGGAAGAACAGGATACATTGCAGGACATCTCTGACAGCTCTAGTGATTCCTGCCACAAACACGTCACTTGGCCACGGGTTTACTCTCTGCTGCATTCCTGATCCTTGGCACTTTGTACACCTGCATCAAAGATCTTTATCTGTCAGCAAACAAGCCTGCAGTGAGGGAATAAATTCCTGACTATGACCTTTGGGTGCTCAGATTTTTTTCACCTATGAGCAAAACAGGTTTGGGTGGTTTTTTACCCCAAAATAACCCCTATCTCTGTTGCATTATTAAGCCCTTTTTGTGCCCACTGTAAGCACTGCCATCACCCCTTGACATTGCTGGGAAGTTCAGGTGTCTGTGTTCCCAGAGTGTGGATATGCCTTGTCACATGCTCTAGGAGCTGAGTGTGTGTCTGTGAATCCTCTCCCTTGCAGTTATTGGGAGCTGTTTAACCCACCTGGGAGACCACCCCAGTGAAACCAGAGCTGTTTGTGCCCGGCTGTCCCCTGAGGGGCATCAGCAGCTCTTGGCAGCTGCCACCCAGGTGTCCCCCAGGAGCCACCCAGCCCTCAGGAGTGGCCGTGGGGCCGGCACTGAGCTCCTCAGCAGAGCCAGAGGCAGGTCTGCCCTCGGCTGCCAGCCCTGGCCCTGCGGATGGGAGTGAGGAACAGGGCCAGACAGTCACTCCCAGTTATAAAAGTTTAAAAATAATAGTTAACAAATTTCCATCAACCCGTCATGGAGATCACATCTGGCACAAAAATCAATCGGTTTGGTATATATTGCTTTTTTCACTGGCTCATTATTTGCTCAGAAATCAGGGAGGACTCCTCCCTCCAGCGGGATTGTCCTGGTCACATGTCAGCTGGTGTCGGTGGAGCACGTCCAGGTCAGGGAGCAACAAAAGGAACGTGGAGATCGCTGTGGTTTGCGGGGGTGCGTCCAGGAGAGCCGAGGGAGGTGGCTGATGGCACTGCCAGGCTGTTCCCTGCTGGCCTGGGAGTGCCATGGCAACTGGGGGAGGCTGGAGGCAGAGCGGCTGGTAAAGCAGAGGATCTTCTGCCATCCAGGGGCACAGAATGGAGAAAGGGGCTGAGAGGAACCTCGTGAGGATCAGCAAAGGGAAGTTCAGAGTCCTGCACCTGGGCAGGAACAAGCACCAGTGTGAGCTGGAGACCACCCAGGTGTAGAGCAGCTTTCCAGAACAGGACCTGGGGCACAACGAGTTGATCCTGAGCCAGCAATACGATTTTGTGGCAGAGCGAGCCAGCAACACCCTGGGCTGGATTTGCCAGGGCATCACCAAGGGGTTGAGGAGGGGATTCCTCCCCTCTGCTCAGCACCAGTGAGAAGTGTTTGGGGTGCTGAGTCTGGGTCTGGGTGACCCTGGACAAGACAGACAGACTTGCTGCAGAGAGCCCAGCAAAAGGCAGTGAGGTGGTGAAGGGACAGGAGCATCTGAAACAGTGGGAGGCTGAGGGAACTGAGGCTGCTCAGCCTGGAGAGGAGATGGCTCAGGGGTGATCTAATAGTTGTGTATCTGAAATGAGGAGTAATGACAAGAGAGCCAGGATTGTCTCCGTGGTGCCCAGTGACAGGGCGAAGGAAAAAGACAAAGGAAGAAATACAGAGAGTTCTGGTTAAACATAAGAAATACTAATTTTGCTGTGAGGCTGACTGAGCACTGAGTAGGTTGCTGTTGCCAACCTTGAAGATACTCATATCTCACCTGGACATGCCCTTAACATGGGGTTATCCTCACCTGTCCTGGGACACTGGAACCAAAGAAAGAGCTGGACTCCAAGCCCTCCAGCAGCCTCCACCCACACCAATCCCTGCTTTTCAATACAGGCCCTGTGCTAAGTGTGAAACTTTCCTCTTATGTGCTTTGTCCCAAGGTTTTTAATAATCTGCCTTCCCCACCTGGGCAGAGACCAAGGCATTGAGATGGGGATGTTTTCTAAAAGATCACTCAACCTTCAGAGGCAAGCAGGAATCTGGCTTTTTATCTCTACAGAGAACCTCTGACAGATGAAAAAGTCTGATTTATCAAGTAGAGCCTATTGAGTCAGTGACTATTGCCAACAACTAAAAATGAGATAGCTGAATTACTGATTTATAGCACTAATATTTCTTAATATTTTACTTTCATTAATGTGATGGTTGCAGCTGGTGGAGTTTGAGGACAAGGAGGTATTTGACACAGTCACAAGGCCTGGGTTTTAGCAGCATAGTCAGTGGTACAGCCCGGAGTCGTGCTGGCCGATTTTCCTTTTGTATGCAACCACCAAATTAGACCAAAGCCTGCCAAAAGCTGTCATCTAAAGATGAAAAAGTTCTGTAAATACAATTTCTCCAATAGCAATGCTGCTGAGCTGCTGCAGCAGAGCACGGACAGCATTACAGAGCACTGCCTGCCACCTTCTGTACTCCTGATGGCTTAACTGCCACTTCCATTGTAAATCCTATTTGTTAAGGATTTATAAATTGGCTGCATTCATTTGCTTGTCTGAAAGTTGGCACACAGCTCTCTCCCGTGGTGTTTTTACCACATTTTACTTTATTACTTGTTTTTTTTTGTCCCCCTCCTTGGCTCAGAAGTAGCCTGACTGTAACCATTAAATCCTCCTATGATGCTACACAAGTATTTTAATGAACAAGGAAATGAGGGGAAGACTAACTTGTGACATTAGATGTGTGTTTTGAAGAACAACACCCCATTCCTGCTGCAGGAGGTGTGGGGAAGCCTGGGCAGGGCTGGTGGCACCTGCTGAGCTCCATCCAGGTGAACTGGAGAACATGGGTGGGTTCAGGGCATCTGCTGGGCACTGGCTCTTGCCCCAGGTGCAAACCCCACATTCAGCAGGTTACAAGAGGCTCCTGGGGCTGGTGGTGGCTGGGCAGGCTGCTGGGTTAATAACCTGCCTTCCCCACCTGGGCGGAGACCAAGGCATTGAGATGGGGATGTTTTCTAAAAGATCACTCAGCCTTCAGAGGCAAGCAGGAATCTGGGGATTTTTTTAATCTCTACAGAGAACTGCTGGGCAGGCAGACCCCAAACTGTGTGTGGGAGAGGCTGGCAGGGTCCAGTCCCTGCCAAGCTGTTCTCTTGCTGGTGATCTGGCTGCATGCCTGGCTTGGGTACCTGAGCACATCACACAGGTGCCTCCACCCTCGTGTTTTTGCTTATTTTTGGTGATTGTGGTGGGGAGGCTGAGCTGGCACAGTGAGCTGTCAGTCAGCTGAGATTAAAATTACCAACTTAACCCCTGAGCGTGATGGGCCCCACTGTGAGGGTGCTGCAAAGTATTCCGTGATGACTTTTGTGTGACCCAGGCTCAGCTGCTTGCTAAAATGCCACTTGCTCTTCCCAGCAGACACACACAGCTCATGACCACAGCTCCCAGCTGTGCCCAGCACTGCTCTGCTGGGTTAGGCAGAAGCAGAAAAGGCTTTATCAACACAGGGGAGTTGGTGCTTTGACACTGGCAATGGTATTTGCCTTCCTGGAACTCTTAGTTATGCTCAAAGGTTGCATGTAACTGTGCTCACTGGGGAGATGACAGACATACAGGGGGAGGGAGACAGAATTGTTCTGATATTATTGACCTAACCAAGCAGTCACAGCATACAATGTACGCCTGTATATTGGTACAAGCAGCAGCAGGGCCTTCAGAGACAGACCCTGCCCAGTGGAGCCACCTGCCCACGCTCCTTCACTGTTTTCTGTGGGCTGGAAGTGGCTCTAAGGCTCTGAGATCTTGCTGCCAGTTCAGAGATGTGCAGAGTAAAACATCTTTCCAGCTGTGTCAGCATCTGTACTGTGGTGGATGCTGACCCTCTTCTATAGCACAGCCCTTGGAATTTGGTGCCACAGAGGTGGAGAAGTGAGTTTGGTTCCAGAGGAGTGACAGGTTTCAAATGCAGTAAGTACTGTTCAAACTAAGTAATCCTTGTAAATAAGGAACTTTTATGCTGCAGGCTGTACTGGAAGAGGCTGGGAAGGAACTTACACTGTTGGCAGGAAAGTTCAGAGGCAGCACAGAGGCAGAGAGGTCCTGGTACCTCTTCATTACAGCTGCTGTAATTTGTAAGGTAAAATCCCCCCTTTGAACTGAGTTCCAAGGTCACCCGAGTTTATGACTGACCTACATGTGGGGTTCTCATGCAAGATCACCAGATGAACACAGGACAGTACAATTCAGTGACTGAAACTTTACCTTTGGAGTTTCCTAGGGCTGTACCTCAAGGCTGTGTGTTGAACATATTCCCATGTCTGATCATTACTGAGTGCTTATTTGAGAACTGTTGTGAGTCTGTTGTCAAAGGGGTGAACCTTACAGAAATTACAGCACAAAGCAGTGAATGCAAATTATTCAATGGCAATCAATCCTGATGTGGTTTTCTTGGACTCTTTAACAGGAAATGGCCAACAGGCACGAAGAGCCTTGGAAGGCAATGCCATGATCATGTTCAGGGCAGGTGAGGGACGTCTGGCTCTTCTGTTCTTACAGCAATGATGAGCCTGGAGGACTACATGAAGATCAGGGACTTGGCTTACAGAGGCACAATGGTGTGGGCACAGTCCTTTCTATCAGGAAATTTCTGAGAGGCTGCATTTCCCAAGGGATGGGAGGTGAAAACTACAATGCCAGAGCCAGGCTTCCATGCAGGTCTCAGTCTGGCTCTGTGCCCTCTCAGAACCCAGTGTGTGCTCTTGTGTCAGCCACTGCACTACAGGTAGCAAAAAAAAAAAGGCCTAAGTGGTTCTTTCCCTTTATTTATTCCCATGAGAGTAGTGTGGATCCCCTGGTGTGGCCCAGCTTTAGGAGGAATGTCTGTGTGTGCCTCAATCAAAGACACACCAATCCTAAGGAAGGCTGACAGGGCACAGCAGTGGGCAGGGCAGTGCCAGGAGGCAAAGGCTGGCACCTCTGGGTGTCTCGTGGGCAGAACTGCCATCGTGTGGCCAAAGTGCCATGGGTGCCACCTCGAGAGGCAAAACAGCCGTGGTGGTGAGGGGCAGGGTGTGCTGAGACACATGCTACACCCACAGCCAGTCAGACACATGCTACACCCACAGCCAGTCCACACTTTGGGATAAATCAGGAAACACAACAGGGTTTTTTTTACCAAGCTGAAATGCAAAGCTGTAAATACTAAATTCGTTCAGTTACAGCAATCCAATAGGAAAAAAAGGAAATGTACTCTTAATGCTGATTTTCCATCTGTTTTAGCATCAAACAGAAGCCTATTCTTGGATTCCTGATCTCTCTGCAAACAACTCAGCTTGCACTCAAGTGAGTTAGGAGGGCAAACCCATGTTCATGGAACTTTCGCTGGCCTGAGCTTGTGTTTTGTGCCTTCCCACAGCCAGGAGTGCTTTTCAGACCAGACCCTTGGATGAGTGCTCTGTCCTGGTCACAATGCTACTGGGGACACAGACACAATGTCACTGTCAAAGCCACAACTTAACCACTCCCTAATAAAAATAATCCAGTTCCTGTCTCCTTGGCAGTGCTTTAGATTAAGCATCTATTCCATATGGAAAAGTGTAGCAAGAAAAAGAGAGGAAAAGCAAGAGCTTTGAAAGGAATGGGTGACAGCAGTTTGAGGTGAGGAAAGGGAAGGTTGTGGAACGAAAAAGGGAGAAACAGATGCTTCAAGAAACAAGAAAAGCAGATGGGACCACAAGAGAGCTGGCCATGGCCATACCAGTCCAGTTATCTCCCTCATTTGTTAAGTGAAAACTCTTTAGAATGGGCTCTACCAGTCAGCTGCTTTTTTCAGACACGAGAGAATTTACCTCTTTTGTCATAATCACAAAAAAGACAGCAATTCTTCCAATCTCTTCGGTGTACCAGGTTCTCTGAGTCACTGGACACAGTGCAGTTCAGTCGCCAAAAGGACAGGCTGGGTAGTCCATGGGAGTGAGGCTGGGAGTGAGGCTGGGAGTCTCTGTGGGAACACAGGGAAAGTGAAGTGACAGAGCTGGGAATGGCCTCGGTCAGGTCCAGCACGACACTAAGCTGGGCCTAAGAGCTCAAGTGTATTGCTGGGGCTTTCCACACAGCCTGTGCTGAGCTGCACACTGGCTTTGGAAACTACAGCTAGCCCCTGGATCAACCATCTCTGGGGAGAATTTAGCACCATCTCCCAAAGCTCTGTTTAAGAACATCCTGATAGTGTTATGTTAGTTGCAAAGGAGATGAGTCAGGAGTGCATCCTCTGAAATTTGTTACATCTCCTTTGATAGTCATTAATATTCAAAGGATGCTTCTCTTTTAGCTTAACTGAGTTCCTTTTGAAGTGGCAGAATCTCCAGTTCTGAAGAGTTTCAGCTTTAGGAGAATGGTAACAGAATGAAGGACACCAGGGACTGTGTGACAGGTTCTCATTTCAGCCCCCTCAAACTGCAAGAAAAATTCTTTCCCAAAAAATGAGCTAAGCAGCTTACCAGGACAGGGCCAGGTAATCCAGACAAACTGCAATAATGCAAAGTGTCTCCACTTTGTGATTTCATGTTTTATTCCTCCATTAAAAAACCCACTTCCTTAAGAGATTTCACTTGTAAGGAACAAAATATTAATGTAACAGCACTCCAAGTCCTTCAGCAAAGAAAAACACCTGCAGTGGTGGGCAATCAAGACTTTATCTGAAAATGCAGCCAGACTGCCTCTTCAGAGGATGAGTAAGAGGGCTGGGGGTGCCCATGGGGGGCACACGTGGGTGTAACTCCCGGGTAGAGCTGGGTGGCTCTCGTTTGCACAGAAAAATTAGATGTGCTTTCTGAGTGCTCCAGGTGTTGCACCACACAGGCACTGAACTGCTCAGCTTTAAAAATGCCCTGGAGTGAATTTATGCCCATCATCAATTCAAGCATCTCTGTTGCTATCATGAATCATTAAAAACCTCATTTGCAACCCCAAAAGCAAAACTGTTCTCAAAATTAAGTAGAGCTCCCCAGCTACATACTTAAATGAGATAAAAGCAGCAGGGCTCTGGGTGATGGATGGCTCCCTTTTATCATCACCAGGAGTGACTGTTTGCTTAGGAGAGGGGCTTTGATCTTACCTCCTGTTTTTAAATGTGGTAGAAATAAGCAATCTCCCAAAAAAGACAGATTTCATGGAGACTTCCTGGCTCACAGCACAGCCTTGCATGTTCCATTTAATATTATGTTACTGCATTTTCAAACTGTTTAGAGGTTACTTCAGTGCCATTAAACTAATTCCAGAATTGAAACACGGCAGTTTGAGGGCTGCTAGTCACAAGGTGCAGAGAGGGCATTTCTAAAGCATTTACCAGTTTTCTCCTGTGTCCTAAGCAGATTTTTGGGTGATGTGTGTGAAGGACTTTGCTTGCCCAGAGATCAAAGGACCAGCAGGACCCTGCAGGATCCATGGAACCACAGGAAGTCATTTCTACATACAAAATGCTGTGTGCATTAGAAACAGCCAGACAAGAATCCCTTTTACAAGATTTTGCAATGGAAGACAACTAATTCACAGGAGTTTTAGAGACTTTATTTATGTATAAACAATTTAAACACTTTGCCATAAATTATCTTTGCCTGTCTCTAGTCTTTGCTTAGCAGCAAATTAAAATTAATATAAAAACTCAATGAACAATTCATACATGTATATTACAAAAAAGTTCTTGTACCAAAGTTCTTATTAGACTTTTTTTTCTTTTTTTTTTTTTTTTTGTGGTGACCGTAATGTGATTGTCTCAGTTTCTCGACCAAACAAACACACTAATAATTTTTAAATCTGAAACAGTGATTGTGCCTTCTGGCTGATGTATGTACAGGGTGATCTGACGTGGTGCCCATTTGCAATAGTGTAACACAATGCCCACAGCTCTACTGGAACTGATACCAACAAACTACTGAATCTAAACAGACTACACCCTGTAACTGTGTTATACTGTCCACAATGGAAATCTTCAAAGACAAACAGAGTATGAAATTTATCTGTAGTGATTTATAGCCACCATTTTGAATGTAACTTTACACTCTGCCCTCTTTGAATAAGTTAAGCTTCAGGCCAGACAAGTGGAGGGTCAGAGTGCAAGTGTGGTTTTGTTACTTTTAAATATATTTTCCTTTCCTATTTCCAGTGCGCTCTCACTTGCATTTCATTTGTCCTCCAGTTGCTACACACAAATCACCCCAAAGTCATGTTTTAAATGTATCTGTATTTTGCTTTAAATGAAAACCTCTTGGATATTTATCAAACAAGCAGTCTGAATCATCTGTGTTTCATCAGCTGGTTAGTGAAAGTGGCCCACTTGGATTTCTTAGTTTGCTCACGTGTGAATGGAGTGAGGTAATACAATACGAGGCCTTCTTTTTGTTTTTCTTTAGACCCAGAACAAGTGGGTAATATTTCAGGGGTACTTCTAAATTTGTACGGTTAAGAGTTTTCAGTCTGGCTTTAGTCCACTTCAGGATGTGGTTTTTAATCACTTGAACAGTAGCATTTAACTCAAAAAATATGAGCTTTTTTGCCACTTTACTATCCCAGAGTAGCTCAGCCTAGTGCCCCCATTTAGGTCTTCATCTCCTTAGGAGAGGAGATAACAGTTACGACTACTGATTCATCCAGCAAAGGATGACAGCAGGTTAATTTGTTACCTCTTTCCCATTTCATTCTGTCTTAAAAACTGGATGTTGCTGCTACTGTCTGCTAGCTCTGGGTACTGCTCCACGGGCAGGACATAATATCCCTCGTAACCTTGAACCCTTCCCGTGTTGAGGAGCTGCTGCCTCTCTCCGTCCGTCCATACGCGGCTGCCCTCGCGCCCGTCTCGCGCCTTCTGCTGCTCCTTGGCCCAGGCGGCGGCCAGGGCGCGCTGCCGGGCCTGGTCCAGCACCCGGGCCTTCTCCTCGTCCAGCGCCTCGGCCGTCAGCCCGTAGCGGACGTTCATCAGCAGCGTGGAGTGCTGGAACTCAACGTTCGTAAACCTTCGAGTCCTGCCGCTGACCACCAGCGTGGGCTGGGACACGGTGACGTTGATGCCGCTGTCCAGGACCTTCCTCCCGCTGGTCATGGCCAGGGTGACCAGGTCGCTGTCGGCCGAGCCCACCTTGACGAAGTAGTGGGTGTCCCTGCCCTCGATGCTGTAGTGCATCTTCTCCAGGTAGTGAGCGCCGTTCAGCACCGAGGCGATCTTCCTGCTGTCCTCCGTGGCGATGCTGGAAACGCCGGTGGTGACGCGGCCTTCCTTCACGGCGAACATGATTCCTTTGCCTACGATGGGAGTGCTCGTGGCAAACCAGTGGCCTGCTTTTTCTCTGATTTTGGCATGTAATCTTTTAGAGATCACCTGTCCCTCCAGAGCCATGAAAGCCTGGTTGTGTCGTTCTGTCGTCTGCTGCACTCCTGTAATTAGCTGGGGAAAGCAAAACAAAACAAAACAAAAAAAACAAAGAAGATGCAGATCTGAACATACTCATTTCAGAGACCAATCATGATCTTTGCTTTACTTTTTTAAAGGAAAGATGTGCAGAGAAAAATTCTAGACTACAAAAGACCACCCATAGTTATCCATCCATCCATCCATCCATCCATCCATCCATCCATCCCTCCATCCCTCCATGCATATCTTGTTCAGAATCAGGTAAATACTCATTCAGCAATTTATTTTGCCATCTGTAAGACCAAATAAAATACTTCTCATCAACCTCTGTAGCATATAGGCACCACACATTTCAATTTTGGCCAATCATATAATGCCCAGTAGAAGAATAAGAAAGGACCCACTCTAGCACAATTTTAATCAGAGCTGAAAACAAAAAGTATCAATGTATTAAAAAGTGGCATTTAACTTGTGGACACTTTTTTCCCCCAGAGATTTCAACCAGTATATTTATATTTATATTTATATATATAACTAAAATGCTTATAAACATAAGCTTTTTTTGAAAATAGATTAAATTTGGGCCCAAAAGCACCAAAGCAATTCCTGAAGAGGGTGTTCAGACTCTCAAGTGAGAAAGTGGTATATTTAGGTTTATACGATTATTTCTATTGTATTACCACAAAGATGAAGTAAGCCTAGCAAAGAGTAGGTTTGGAATTGGCCTAGTACTCTTCTGGAGTTTATTAAATGGGTTCAAATTTATTATAAAAGTTAAACCCATATACTGTTGTTCACTCTTAACCTGACAAGTAAGCATGAATGCTGTAACTGAGGTTAAATGGAGTAGCAAATCAAAACCTCTAACCAGAAAAATGACAAATCGTGGTAAGAAAACCTTTTACAGGGTGAGAAGAAGAACCCTTTTTTACCAGTAAAAGAAGTACCAACCTAAGTTTATTGCAACACATTATTAGGATGGTTTTACCAAAGGTACAACAGATGATAAATTACCCTGACAAAGTCTCCCTTTGTCATTGCTAATCAAGTTAATCGAGTTACAACTTGTTAATCAAGGAATAACTCAATAAAAGACAAACTAATGACAGTGTAAATTGTGATAACAGCGAAGGCTGGCAAGAAAGGCATATGTTCATTAGTATAAAATGTAGCTATACTCACTTCCCTTTACACTGAATTAAGTGCTTGGCCTTCTGCTGTAACTACACAAGAGCCAGAGTGGGGCAATTTTATCCAGAAAAGTAATTTAATCTTTCTGCCTACCTGTCCATTTTCACACACTTGACTCTCAGACAGCTCGTATGGTGGTGACACAAAGTACATTTTTGCTCTGGGGAAACCAGGAATGATGTTGCTAAGCTGAAATCCAAACATCACCAACCAGCTCTTGACATCTAAAAATCAAAAGAAAGCAGCTAAATGAGAAACACGTGTATTTAACAAATAGAGGAAATAAAAAAAATTAGGAAATCCATCTTTGACATCCTTAATTTCAAGTAGCAAGTGAAGTCACAATATTACAGTGTGAAACTTTACAGAACTGTAGCAATCCACCATGAACAGGCACAGGAAACACTACGTTAAATTTACCCTAAATAATTAATCAGGGATATAGCAGCTCTTTCATTCTTTTCCATTAGAGCACATGAATTATCCAAACATTTTACAGTACGCAGTACTCGTTCTATCTCTGACACCTTCTGTCAGATGTGGCTACTCTATGTAACCTATAAACTGTATTGTATAGTGATATTTTATTAGGTTAACACTCTAAAAACATCTGCAAAGTCCTTCGGGGAAAGACATGGCTTCTCTTCTATGTCCTACTTCTATCAGCTGTCATCAGGTCTCAGGAGACTCCATTAAAAGCAGTGAGAAGCTAGATTTGTAAATCAGATGTCTAAATTTAGAATATCTTCCCCATCCCTCCAGGGAAAGTAGGAGCTGTGTGGGAGGATTACAGCTCAGCTCTGAGGTGAGCCTCAGCAAGTTCCAGATGTGGGTTCAACAACGAAATCTCTGTCCTCAGATCTAGCTGTAAAAGCTGAGTAACTAAGCTAATAACAGTCATTCTCACTCAGCAAGTATTAAGAACTAATGATGTATTTTAGTTATCCAAATGATAACTCTTTTAACAAAAAAAGAGTTTGTGACTCCATTTTACATTCTGTTTCCTGAATTCATGATAATTTTTGCTTAAAAATCTCTCTTTCCCACTGGCCATCTCTCCTCACTGGCCCACACTGGCTCTTGATGCTGCTACTGCCACTTCTGTGAGCTGAGCTGTTGCAAAGCCTGTTTTCCCCAAAAGTCTTCTTTTTGTTGGCAATTCTGACTCTAAAATAAGTAGTAAAATACTCTGCCTCTATGAGGTATCTGTATCCATCTCCCATCACACAGTGCCTACTGTATTTTTCCTGAACCTTTGGACAGCACAGGGTTACTGGTCCTTAAAAGGTTTCAATTTTATTTTATGGTAAAATGGTATTTCCTGAACAATTCACTTCAGCTGCTCTAATTCCACAGAAACCAGAGGAGGACCTATATACAGAACAGTTATTATTTTGCTGAGCTAATGTGCTTTGCAGCACTGCACTTGCTACATGAATTTGTTTTCAGCAAAACCTGTGAATGAATCGGTGTCAGGGGTTAACAGTAAGAATGGACTGAGGGGGAGGGGTTTTGGTGGGGTTTTTTTGTTCTCTATTGTTTTTGGTTTTTGGGTTTTTTTGCTATGACAACGAAGGTGCCACCATAATCACTTCTTGTCAAAGATTATCTTTTCAGCCCTACAGCAACAAATATTTGCATCACCGATTAAGTATTTTTACAGACTACAAGGTTGGTGTTGTCCCTAAATGTAATTTATCTTATTAGACTTCATCCAATGGATGGATAAAGTAAATAAGTACAATTTCAGAATGTAGCAAAACACAGTAAGATGGTGTTGAAAATCAAAATCAAAGGGTGGTGGATGAAAATAGGACTTTTGTTGAATTTAGGACAAGGAGGTAATTTTAGTTACCAGTATTTTCACACTATCAGATACAAATCACATTATCTCCTAATTGCAAAACTGCTCCACTAGAACCAGTGGTGTGTTACACCTACTGTCAGGTTGCAATGTACTAATGAAACGTGCTGTGATTTTCTTTGAAGGAAATGCACACTTTTCTTGAAATTCAAATTACTGCTAAAATTAGGATCGTTCCTTTTTAAAAATGGTATCACTACTCTAATTATTGTATATTGCATATTCAGTTCTGAAAAAAAGCTTTTCCTGAAGACATATTAATTACCTTTCCTTTTAGAAACTGCCAGTAGCTAGTTCAAGTACTATGTGATATTACTAAGTGAAAAATTATTCCTAATTAAGAAAGGGTTACAAGTTTTACCCAATTCTAACATATGTGATCAAAACTACTTTTGTTTCTTTGCTCTACACAATCCATAACGTTTATTAGTCTTTCAGGATGAAATAATCTTAAAAAACATCAAGGATTTAATTTTAAAGACTAAAGACTGTTTGCATATTAAAAGTTAAATAGGAAAAAGAGGTTTAATTAAATCCATTCTTGGTGCTAATTCATAATGTGCCCATGGGCTCAGTCAGTAGTTAATTTTGAAAGTAGCCCTGAAAGGAAGAGATCTGAGCAGTTCTGGTTTGTGATTCTGAACCAACCTGCCAATGAATCCTATACATGACTTCACTTTTCTTGATACAGAATTAGAATGAACACTTCTTTATACAGCACTAGTTCAATAGGAAAAGCACTATGGCTGTGCTGAAATTTTATATTCAGGCAAACTTATATTTATTTTTTCCCTCCATAATTCATCACGGCTTCTCCCTTAGAGCCCTTCATTCAGGGACGAGCAGTACCAAGCAATCAGAAATATCCAGTTCCTTTCATAGCTGAAAGAGGAAGATGGCCCAAGCTTGATGTGAGGATTGAGCAAAGGGCTTGTAAGGAGAAGCTGGATTTCTTTCCCAAATCAGCTTCCAAGCTGTAGTGTTATATATTATAGATGTGAAGAAGTCTCACCTGTTACATAATTCTTTAGATCCAGTTCATTGCTGAGAGGGTTGTTACTCTTGAACATGTACAGATTGAAAGGAGCGGGTTCATTGCCAATTTTTTTCCACATGGTGTAATCAGGAGATGTCCAGCGCCCAGCCAGGACATCGTAGTCTCTTTGGGTAAAATGCACGAGTTTTGTTAAAGGATCATACAGCCCTCCATGGAACCCAATGACCAGCTGGAAATCTGGGTTAGAGTCGTAATAGATCTCTCCATAGGCCGTGTACTGGAGCTGCTTGATCATGAGGCCATTGATGCTGAACACGGCTAATGGAGTGCCTGTGTTATCAGAGGCCACGTAATACTCTTCCCCACTGCTGCTCTCCATTGCAAAGAGGTGGCCTTGCAGATCGTAGTACAAAGAGGTAATTTCGGAGTTGGAATGATTGTAGACATGAGTCACCCTCGTTGGATTGTGAAGATCAGCATAAAAGTACTGTAGATGATGCCCCAGGTTGGTCTTGCAGGAAGCCCTCCGGCCCAGTCCGTCGTAGCGGTACTGGACACTCCACCCATTTGCTTTGTTGTAAGCTCTTGTCAGGAGCCCTTTGGAGTTGTACTCAAACACATCTGCACCCCTCTGCCACAGGAACCCGTCGTCATCGATCTTGTAGGGGATGTCCCCCAGGCGTGTGATCCTGTCCCTGAGGTCGTAGCGCAGCGGCATCAGCCGGACACTGTTTCCAGGATTCAGGAGGTGGAGGTTCCCGTTCAGGTCGTAGCTGTAGCGCCAGGTGGGCCTGTCATTGACTGCCACACTCTGCAGCTGCCCATCTCCATCGTAGTCATAGGTGTACTTGGTTGTGTTGGCATAGGGACCCAGTTTGAGCTCTCTTTTGGTCACCCTTCCCATGCTGTCATACTGTACTGTCATCCAGTACATCAGGGACCGGAACATTTCGTACTGCACTTCCTTGATGCGCCCGTGGGTGTCAAAGTGCTTGCTCAGTGTCATAACTGCTGTGGTGATAATTTGATTTATGTCATAATAAATAACTCCAAATTTGCCAAAATGCTCTACTTTGCCAGAAATCTCATCGTAACGGTAAAGGTCAACTGGAAGAGGCGTCTCACTTATGATGGGTTTGATGCTTGCGATTCGGAAGCTGTTGTCATGATATGTATAATCAAACCTTGCATTGACCATTCCTTCTTCAGAGAACCTGTAGATTTGCTTGTCAACAAGAGGACCAATTTTCCGATAGCGAATCGTACAAGAAAATCCTCCACTTTGCAAATTCACCATTTTTAGGACACCCGTAGTTTCGTCATACCCAAAAGTAACCGCCGTGCTGTCATAAACAATCTCAGACAGCTTGGACAGCTTTCCATACTTGTAGAAAACTTGTCGGCCAGTGCCTAAAAATGATGTTTTCAGGATCCTCCCATCATCACTGTAGTCAAAGATGACAGAGGCGTTGCTCTCGGGGGGGTTGTAGATGTTCCTGATGTAGCCCACGGAGGTGTGGGTGGACATGCTGTGCCGGGCCACGCTGGGCATGGTGACGGCGTGCAGGCGCTCCGACGAGTCGTACTCGAAGATGTACTGGCGCTGACTCTGCAGCAGCAGCACCATCGACTGCAGGGGAAACAACAACAACACACCGTTACCAGCTGTCAGCATGTGGCCTGAGAGAGGGAACTGAAGGAAAGTTTACTGGAGAGGCACTAATGTTAAATGAGTACAAAGAGAATCAGATATATTAGTTTGGGGCACAGAACTGCTCAGGAATATTGTCAGGTTGCCACATGAGAGGATCTGCTCCTTGGAAATCAATACCCTGATGCTCCAGAGAAATTGTAGGTTAGCAACCTGTGAGCTGTCCTCCCTGTAGGAGGACTTTTGGACTTTTTTTTTATTTTTCCTTTTTTTCCCTAGGGAGTGCAGAGGAGTTAGATAAATGACTTGATTTATCTTTCTGCCACTAGTTGTAATTTACAACTGTTACTGTGAAATATGTGAGAAACCAAGCAGGGAACATCAGTTCTGGTTTACTTAGAACAACAAGAAGGGAAAGGGAAAACAATATGCAGTTTTGCAGTATTTAAGATACTTTTATGACTGAAGTGTGCTAATTAGGCTAAGTAAAAACACAATACCATACTTTCATCTAATAAGTAACAATTAGAGATGAATTACCTGTTTCTACATGAACCTTTTGTCAGGTTTAGTCATGCATTTTTGGGCTTAATTAAACACAATTCATTGTATTAATTTATTGCCATTCTATGGCAGGAAAATATCAAAAGACAGAAACTATGAACAAAATATTTCCCATTAAGAATTAAGTCACATTCAGCTGACTAATTGAAAAATAAGTAGTTTTGAGACTGGGGATGGTTAACAGCTGGGATACATCAAATCTTAGCTAGTTTGTGTGCGTGATTTATGTGTCATGAAGCCAAACAGAACTTTGTGTCCTTGCAGCTCGTGCCAGGAGGAGACACAGTGTCACCAGACAGACATGAAAAAACTACATTCACATCATCCAGTTGTGAGAACGAGAAAGAAGGACTTTTTTGGGATTAGGGTTTAAATAGTTTTTGGAGTTTGATCAGCGATTGGGCCACGAGGTTGACACCTCTTTGACCCCACTGGTCAACTTAGAAGTCTATCAATTTGTCCTTCCCCCAGGGAGGAATGCACAGTTTACAAAACATCACTTTTTGTTTACGTTACATGTGTGAGAACTCCAGCACAGAAATGTAAAACATCAGAAGGCTGAAAAAAAAAATCAGAGCGACAACACGACACCACCACCACCACCACCTACGTTTTCCAGGTAGGTGTAGCTCCAGACTTTGCCGTCGGCGAACATGCGCGACACGACCCTGCCCTGCTTATCGATGTCGGTCCTCTCGCTCATGGCGCCGCGCTGCAGCCCTGCCAGGCGCCCATTGAGGAAATAGGAGACGTTGACGGCGGCCAGGCCGCTGCTGGGCAGCCACAGGAAGGGCCGGCCCAGCTGGTCGTAGATGATGCGCAGTGTGAACTTGCGGTGGTCGTCGTAGATCTTCTCCGTGCGGATGTTGCGGTCGTAGTCGATGGACAGCAGGTTCCTGCCGTGCACCTGCGGGAGGGAATGGGACTGTGCTCAGTGCAGGGTGCGCACGTTCCCCTCTGGGTTTACAGCAGGGAAATTGAACTGCCCAACAGAGAAATCCTCTGTGAAAAGTGTAGGTTTCCTGTTAACTGGATTTTGCTTTCTACTTGGTAGGATATTCAAATAATTTTGAGTCACACTGGGGTATTTCCCATCTCACTGCAATATGAGAGATGATATCCTACAGTAAAAAGCTTCCATTATGGTTGGAACAGACAGACATTCTGCACACCTAGGTCTTAAAGTGCAGAGAAACAAATTATTTTTCATGGCATATTTTTCTACTTGTTCTCTTTTTCTGCTTTTTACTCTTTTTTTTAATTTTTGTACTTCCACCGTCAATTTTTTTGCCTTTTTCCCTACAATGACTCTAAGAACAACAGAAGAAATTTTTGTGTCTTTATTGAGGTTTAGCCACTTGGCTTCTATAATTGCAAAACCCTGCTTAGAATTCATTAATTTACTGTTTTCTTAATTTTCTTTCCAAATATTCAATAGATCCTTCATTGGGATCTTAAAATCCTTATCATACTGGCTGGGAAAGATGGACTTCTAGTGTTGAAAGCAAAGTGCTAAATAATTAGGTTAAATATTTTTCTTTTTTTACCTCCCCTTTTTTGGTAATTATCTTCATTCAAAATACAGCATGAAGTGTTTCAGTGCCATATTTATTTATTTAAATAAAAGAGCAAAAACAGAGGCAAAGGAGAATAAGAATGCCAAATGGGGAGGCTTCTAGTGAGAGTGCTGTAATGAGAGATACCAAAATATATTCACTGGGGGGCAAGCCATAGAATTCAGGCTAATGCTGTAACCTGATAAAACTTCTTAAGTAATTTAATTGTAGATGTATCATTAATAAAGTAGAAGTTTTTAAATTAGATATAATTTCAGAGCAATCACTACTTAAAAAGTGTTCATCAATTTCTGGGAATTTGTTCTTAAGCTTATATTTTACAGTGGCTTTGATAATGCAACGTTTCCTCTTATCCCAAATTAAACTGTACATCAAACAATATGTAAATTAACCCTGAGCCTTTCTTGAGGACATAAAAGTTATTCTGAGATATATTCACTGGCAGGGGTAAACCCAATTCCCACCCCAACCAACTCAGTAGAAATTCAGTTATACAGACACATTTAAAATTCATACAGTTTTGTGTTTGTAAAGAAATAATTATTTCAAATTATCGCTCATTATCCTAATTTTTTCCATTAATGAAATTAATCTCTCTAACAGTTTGCATTTCCTCAGTGGGCAATTACTAAGAAAAAAAAAGCTCTTTTCTGTAGGTTTTCCCAAAGGTTATCCCAGCAACAACTTGCCCTGTGATTCACAGAAAAGACAGAGTATTTTTCTTAAAACACCTTGGGGCAAAACAAGTCATATTCTGCTCTCCCATTGCAATGAAAATAAAGCCAGGGAAGCCAAACTCAACATCAGTAGTTTCTCAGCTGGTTACTCTTGTTTTCTAGGATCAACCCTGATGGCAGAGAAGGGAGCTTTGACCTCTCAGAAACATTTAGCTATAGAATTAAAGGGTTAGTCTATGACAGAAATAGCCCAATTTCTTAATGGTGAGCATATTTTCTAAAAAGAAAAGAAAAGGCTTTCAGAAAGATTATGAACTGAATTTTTAGCTTGGGGTGGGGGGTTGTTTGTTTTGGTTTTTTGTAACTTCTGAAGCTTCATAAATCAGTCACGATTTCTGGGGTTTGTTCCCTCCATTATAGTAACTGCAATAGTAATCTGCATGAAGGAAAGTCTGACTCCAGGTATCCTAAAAAATATTACAACAGCTATTTGGTTTTGCCATAGAAAACAAAATTAATAGGATTTTAAAAATGATTACACACCCAAGAGCTGTGCACACAAGCAAACATCACTTGGAGATGCACACATGAACATCACCTGCTTGGGTAATTCAGTACCTTCATTTGCATTTGTAAAATAAGTAAAACCAGAGACTGTAATTACAGTATCATATTAATTATACAGAAACCCAAACAGGCTGACTAATTCCCACCCTTCCTGGGAACAACAAGAGCAGTCACAAGTATCACGACTGCAAATTACTCAACAAGCCCTTTCTCTTTTCTTCACTACCCACATCTGGTTTTCCCTGGGCTGCTGCTGAAGTGGCCATAGGGATGAGCCCTTTGTGCCTTGGAAAGGTCTGGCCACAGAAATCACTTACATGATGCTGCACCATAATAAAAACTCTTCAGACAGGAATCTTATCAGGACTTTATCCGAAACTACAGCAAGACACTGAACGTGTGGTGCATCAAACAGCAGCAGATTGTGAGTGGGGTGAGATAAAGGTGAAGTGCAGTTCCTTTCTCAGGTTCATGAGATGTGCCCAGGCAGGTGTGCACATTCCAACATGTGCGCCTGGGATGTGCCTAAACCATGGCTGGGCAGGGCCTGGGCTCAGGCAGCACTGCTGTGTGAGGGCTCACACAATCTGCCAACACTTTGGGTTGGAATCTGTGAATCACCCAGTACAACCCCTCTGCACTGAGCAGGGACATCTTCAACTGGAACAGGCTGTGCAGAGCCCTGCCAGCCTCACCTTCACTGCTTCCAGGAATGGGGCATCTACCACCCCTCTGGGCAACCTGTGCCAGTGCCTCACCTCATCACCATAAAACACTTCTGCATAGCTACTTTAAATCTACCCGCTTTTGGATAAAGCTGTCACACTTTGTCCTATCAAAACAGGACCTAAAAAAAAGTCTGTGCCCATCTTCACTACTGAAGCACAGGGGCATGGGCTCCAGCAAATATTCCTCAGAGTACTGCGAGGTGAAGTGCTCAGCTAAGAGGTGAATCGCTAGGAATGCCCACCCCTCCAGTCACACTGATTGTGAACTGGGGCTCCAGGAGGTGGCCCTGGTGCTCTGTCAGCTCTGCAGCAGTGCCCTGCTCTGTGTCACTGTGTGCCACAGCTGCCCCTGCCTGCCACCTGCTCCCCACAGCATTCCAACACAGTCACTCTGCTTCGTTCACTGAACAATTTATAAAGATGAATTAGAATAAATGAGATGCAAATACATTCTATGCTTTCTCCCTCGTTTTCAAATTTCATTTTCAGTCCACTCAACCTGTGATAATCTCATAGTGATTTTCATTTAAAAGAGCTAAATGGATATGTGATTATTGTTACAGGAACTAACACCAGACAATTAAATGTTGAGGTGCTGCTAGATAAAGCATTGTTTTGATTTGCATAAACACGATGCAAGAAAACCTATCTCAGGCAAGGTTTCAGCACTAAGATGTGTTTAACTTCAGCTAATTACCACAAGTACCTCTATTAAATTTTTAGTATTGAGAGTTAGGATTACTGCAATTTCATTTCAGCATCCTATTTATTTTTATTTTGAACAACACCTAGTCAAAATGCAGAGCTGATCTATTCTCCTCTTCCAATCAACTGCTGCAGGTCAACACATCAAAAATCAATTACACAGCCATGAAATTTAGTCATTAAGGATTAGCTGCTAATCTCCTCCAATTTTTTTTGTCTAACTTTCCCCTTCTCTCCAACAAGTACATTCTGAGCGTTTGTGAGAATAAGGAAAGATATGTTAACTCAACACTGGGAATTAGATGCGAAGCAATAGGAAAATATAAAAAATTAACATCCAAGTAATTTTTTTTAAAATCACTACATAATTGCTTACATATACTGCATTTGCTATGTGTTCTTGAACACACTGAACTGTATCTTGTGTTCAGTGATGTTGAAAGAATTGCTAAAAGAATGAGGAACTTGATCAGCACATTTGCTTTTTGCCCAGCATCTCAAATCCCTTCCAAAACTGCACATACTGAACTAGTCCACTCAAAAAAATCAGTCAAAATCAGGCCAGCAACGCACAGAATGGGATTAATCCAGCTGCAGCAGATCTTTAATTTGGCAGAGGATGCGTTACATGACCTGACTGTCTTCCTTATCCTGTGCCTACGATTTTGTAATTAGGGCCATTATTTTCCAATCGTGCCATTTGGGAAAGTGAATAAACACAACATGCCTCTCCCAGTGAGTCTGTAGGGGGATTTTACAGCAGCAGGATGCTGTAGCTGTGTTTGCTCCCCAGCACTAGCTGGGGTATGTCTGCCCTGGCAGTTTTACAAATGGTGAGTGCTCAAATTCCCGCCCCTTGAGAGGCAGTGTTTTGCAGCAACAGGGCGATGAAACTGGGGGAGGCCCTAGAATAGATCTTTTGAGGAGTGGCTGAGGGAGCTGGGGGTGTTTAATCTGCATAAAAGTTGGTTTGGGGGGATCCAATTGCTCTCTGCATGTCCCTGAAAGGAGTTAGCAAGTTGGGGGTTGGTCTCTTCTGCCAGATCTCAAATGAAAGGGTAAGAGGAAACAGCCTGAAGTTGCACCAGGGGAGGTTCAGATATTTGAAAAACTTTTTTCACTGAAAGAGTGTTCATGCACTGGAGTAGGTTGCTCAGGAAGGTGGTGGAGTCACCATCTCTGGATGTGTTCAAGAGGCATTGGGACATGGCATTTGGGGATATGGTTTGGGGCAATTATGGTGGGGCTGGGGTAATGATTAGACTAAATGATCCTGAAGGTCTCTTTGAACATCGATGATTCTGTGATTCTGTAATATTGTAGGTATTTTTACCAATCTCTTTTGGAATGCTTTTAGTAATGAAGCTCTACAGCTGATTGCAGCAGCCATGATGAGCTCTCTAACAGTGTCACACCAAAGACAATCCCAGAGCTGTACATATTTAACAAGTACAAGCGATGTCCTTCAAAATAAAAAGTGAATTTTCTGCCCAAAGAGGAAAAGGTGATTATTGTAACAACAGGTTCTACTTACCCTGAGCTTTCTTCCAAACACCGTCACTTTGCCTTTAATCTGCTCCTTCCTCAGGCGCCATTCAATTGAGTTTAAACCATTTTCCATGGGTAGAGAAATATTACATCGTCCTATGGTGGGAGTCACAGTCCCAGCCAGGACATGAGGTTCGCTGTGAAAGCTAATGCTCATGCCATTGGCATACATCACTCTCAAAGTACCATTATTACAGAGCTGGTAGCTGTTCCTCACTTGATCTACAGCAATAATGAAAAGAAAATAATTTAGCTACTCCAGTCATAAAGAAAACATATAGCTTAATTTGATTGGTTTTTTATTGCACTCCTGTTGATGTTAAATGAAGTCAGCCTGCAATTACCATTTACGTGGTACTATGGTGGAAATTACAGATGTTACTGATTCATGTAAAGAACAGTAGTGTAACAGTGAGCCTGCAGAGAGATACTGTGTTTATTTCATTATGTTTTCCTTTCAGTCTTAATTGTGAATCAAAATGCACAGTGATATGTGTTGAACCACGTAATTTATTTCTGATATGAACAAAAACTCCTGAAAACTGAACTGCTGGATAAACAACAAGCATTAAACTCCAGGACAAAAAGAAAAAGAAGATGATTGCTGGACTCTTTATAAGCAGGAAGAAGTAAGTGCCTCTTCTTTTTTGTTTCCCTCTGTTTAAAAACTGTCTCCAAGCAGAGGCCTTGTACAGAATTACAGCATGGCTTTAAATCCTCAAGGTGTGAGGCTCCAGCAGTGCCAGCTGGCAGCCACAGTGGCTCCCTCTCCTGCCTCCCTGCCTCCCCACCAGAACCACGGTGGCCTGATGTGCACACCCAGCCTGTCAGAGAAGAGTTAAAGAAACAACCCTGTGCTTCTCTGGCCGTGCAGTTCTCCAGCTGTTTGACACAGCCAAGCTCCCTCTCAGCCAGGATGGAGTGCCAGAGTGTGCAGCTGTCAGCAACACATCAATATTTGCCTGACAGAAGGACAGCATCTACGTAATTAATCATCTGGTATAAAAGAAATTAAGTCTTTGTAACCAGACCTGTCACGGTATAATAGTCTATAAATGTTGACATTTATGTCAGGAGGAAACTATTGTTTGATGATGATATTCTCATTCCAGTGACATTATATCTTAATTTAAAAAGCCCCATCACTCACCAAGTCCCTTTCAGTCTATCTTTGATAACTGACTTCATCAGATACAATGCCTGGGTGGTGCTGGAATGCTCTACACAAACTCTGAACCTGTGTTGCTGCTGCCTCCTGCCACACCCAGGCTGTGACACTGTTCTTGGAAGGGCCATCTCTGGCACCACACCATCCACTGCCCTGATTGTTCTACACTGTAATTAATGGCAGTGTATAAATTTAGAAGATTTCTTCTACTAAAGAGCTTCCTGAGCCTCTCCAGAAGGATCTCCCCCAGCAGCCATATCCAGCAGTCAGGTTGAATCTCTGTGGCACAGAAATCAGAACCAATTTTGCAGGGAAGTACAGAGGAATATGCAAGTGGATGAAGTGACCCTGACACAGGAGGCAGTGGCAGGACTAACTTTCCCCAGCAGATAGTGACCATTTTTACTTGACACAAAGCAGGGCTGCGAAATGGCTCTTACCTGTCCTGAAGACCTGTCATTTTAGGAATAAGCTTTATGGGAGTTTTTCTTGCAAACCTTACACGGTTTCCCCCTGCTCCTAAGTGCACTAAGGACACGAATGGTTAGCGACCTGCTTTCTCAGGCTGTGTGTGTGGTTAGGAGGTGCTGAGAAGTGTGCTTTGGTACCTTGAACAACTGTATAGGAAGCCTCCACAGAGGAGAGATTTGTGATGACCGTGACATCGTCATCCCGATTAGAATTCTCAATGTCGATGGTAATAGACTTTTCCATCTCTCGATGAAGGCTAGTTACCACTCCAGTGGGACGTGTTACATTGGTCAGACGCCCTTCATGATCATAGCTAATAGAAAAGTTAGTGAGAGCAAAAAAGCATGAGGATATATGTTCATTTCAATACCCAATGTATTAATAATGCACCACATTTGTGCAAAAAAACCCCAGACTGAAACAGATTTTCAAGAACATCCTGGCCAGATCTATTTCTCTGTTCTTGAAAGAGTCTATAATGATGAAATAATATTTTTTAGATACTGATCTCAACTACATGGGTGCAAATGCAGGCTAGCATATTTTAAATTATTAAATTAATTAAATTATTATGAATATATGAAGTGATATTTGGCTCAGACAATTATAACTAGTAAATTAGTCTGCATTTTAATAGTTGCATTTCACTCTAAGGACGTGGACTTCTGATGGACATTGCGATAAACAACTGCATAAATTGCACATTTGCTTTTGAATACTTGGTGGAAACTAAGTATGGTCTTGAGTGACATATCAAGGAATAAACTTGCCATAACTATTAAAAAAGACATCATCAGCTTGACAACATAATAATTTCATTTAGATCTTATCTGTGGTATTGAACTGCACTTTGGGGTCAGTATTTTGGCTCATAAAGATGAAAGATGAAAAGCACAGGACAGAGGTTGGAGTTGCACAAAGGGCAGCAGTCAGCACTCAGAACAGACCTTAGAAAATGAGTTAAATGCTCCAGAGGCATAAAGATTTAAAAAAAAAAAAAAAGAAAAAAGAAAAAAAAAAGTAAAAAAGAAAAAAAAAAGGTTTTCCATGATTTTATTGAGTTAAATTTCTTTAGAGGTATAAAGCCTGAGGTGGGGGGAAGAATGAATGCTGCTGGAATCAAATCATACCCTTTCCCCCTTTCCTGCAGCATGCTCTAGTTGTGTGCATACATTTGCTAGAGAAGCAATCCCTTGGATCTTAGGGATGAAAAATGGGGACCTGAAACAAAATCAGCATTCCAGTCTGACACTCTGCTTGCTGCAATTCTCTGCTCGTGCAGGAGTCTCTCCCCCAGCTGCTACCAAAGCACACGTGCTTCTAGAGGGCAGAAAGGCAAGAAAAAATGTCCTGTGTAGATAAAGGGAAAAGTTTAGGTAGAGACTGAAACCAACTGCTCATCCTTGGAATGTAGAGATGCAGGGAGCCGGAAGCCTGGAAGAGAACTGGTAAATCCATTGCACTGCCTGAGAGTAACAGAAGAGAAGAGGAGCATGTTTAGTATCGTGGAGCTAGCTCAGTTCATAGTTGTAGGCTATGGTTAGCTGTAAAGATGAAAAAAAATCAGAGCTTTCAAGATGGTTTTACACATAAAACACTCAGAAACCTTAGACTAGGCCACCTGAACTGTACAGCATATCTAAAAAAATTAAGACACAGATTGGCTCCTCAGTTAAAACGAACAAAATATATGATTTTCAGATCCATTGCAAATGGTTGCACCCATTCAACTGAATATTGAGGAAGGAGGAAAAAATCACCTGTGGAGCAACAAGCCTTACCAGGACCAATGGAGGTATTAGGCAAAGAAGGAAACCAATAAAACAAAGCATCATGCGACCTAAAAGGGACCAATAATACATTGTGTTCATTTAAGTAGTTCAGGATCAAAGAAAGATTAAGCAGCATGATTTTTCTCAATATAGTCACAAGTTTCTCTCCACAGACAGATATATATTTATATATACATCATCATATCAACAAAATACTGAAAAAAAAAGATAATATGTTGAGATAATCTATGAAAGTGGGTTCAGTTAAGTCTTGATAAAGGTCTTCACAAAAAAAATATTGAAAAACACTCCAAAAGAATAGCTAAAGGAAGAACTTGATCCAGCCAAGCATCTGTCTTGCAGGGAAAAAGGAAAAGTACAAAAGATGGACAATTTCAAAAATCTTAAAGGTTAATAAGGCCCCTTAAGAGTCTGTATGTGGTGTGTTTCATGATGAGCAGAGTGATGAAGAGAACACTTGGATGTCAAATCCTACAGCACAGACAATGTTATTTAGGACAAACTGGAAAAAACCATGAGTGTCTCCAGTGTGACTCTGCAGCACTCAGTGAACTTCCAGAAAAACGGTTGGTGAAATTCCCCATCAGCAAATATATTTTAGGCAATGCAAATGAGACATTAATTTAAACTCTTCATTCACATTGCTGGGTTTTTAATTAACCTAGGAAAAATTCCTGGGGATTGCTGTGGGCTACTCACCGGAAATCTCTATTCAAAGTGTCAGTGCAGTCTAAAAAGTAAATACGGATGTGGATGTACAGAGATTGAAGCAGAAAAATGAAAATACTCCAGTGCTATTTCAAGAAATTATTGTTTTACCCCTGCCATGGGGTGTGTTCCCCAGTGCTGCTCACAGCTTTGAAAGCAGCAATAGTATAGATTAAAAGGGTTTATAAGCAAGTGATAAGCAACACTTAACAAAATACATATAAAAGTCTCTCCTTGAAGATCTGCAGACTATTTAGATTATGAGTTGGATATATAAAAAATTAACTACTTAAATTATATATACACACAGTGATACCAATATAAAGAAGACATTTCTACACTGTCTGTTGTATCAAAACAAAATCTTATTTAAAAAAATGCCTTAAAGGTAAAAAAAATAAGTATAACAGAAATGTTTTATGTACCACAAAATTTAAGTGACATATTCCTGAGGCTTTTTTTTAAATTTATGTATTATGTGAGAGCAAGTAGAATACAACACCCAGACATTTATTTATCTGAATTATAAGAATAAACTATATATGAATTAAATGATTATGTACTTCTCTTCTTCATGTCACGAACCTGGGTCTAATAAAGTAAAAACCCAAAATTTACAATGAAAAATATATTAATTGATCTGGTGTCTTCTTCAGAAGCAATCTCTATCTATTGCAGTCTGTGACACAGCACCAGCCTGGATGAATCAGGTCTGACAAGGCAACTTTTACATTTTCAAATGAGGTGGGCTCTGGGAACACTGAAATTCCTGAGCTTTTGTTACTGACTTCTGTTAGAGTAAGGTTTTATCCCAAGTTTTTCTACTAATAAAATTACAAGGGAAAACAAACTCTCTTTATCCCAGTATCTCAAAAACCAACAAAAACCATCTCCCCACTGCTACCTCACCAACTCTTTGCTGACTGTGACAAAGACACCCCTGCCAGCAGGCAAAGGTTTCCCAGGACAGCTCTGGGTGACACCAGGCACAAAGCTGGTGCCTGTCTCTGCCAGCCTGGTGGCTCTGAGTGCCACACCTATAGCTCAGCCCTGTCCCTGGGACACAGCTGAGCACTTGGCACCTTCTCAGGTAGCTCCAAGCATCTGTGCATCCCTTCAGTGGCCTTGTGACAGTGCCCTGAGGGCTGCTGTCCCCTGGCCACTGCTGTGGCACCTCTGTCCTTCAGGCATTTTTTATGACCAGCATCCTGGTCTCAGGTTTGAGTCGTGCTTCTGACAGCTTGTGGGTGGAGTAGGAAGGACAGAGCCACATCCAGCACTGCAGAGAGGAGGAACAGCAGCTTCTGACTCAAGACAGAGCTGGGCAAGGCACAGATCAGCACACATTTACATACAGCCCTGTTTTTTCTCCCTTTTAAAACTGATTCAAGTAAAAAACTGCAGCATTCTCTCAGGATGCTCCCTAGACCAAGAGGAATACCACTGGGAACTGCTTCAAAGATCTGTGCTTCATGCCCAAGCCAAGCTTAAATTACCCCATGTGAGCCTGCTGGTAGCTGTTCTATTATTGAAGAGCCTTGGCTGCTCCTACTGCAAATGAGCTGCATGCACGTGCACAGATGCTATCTATAGAATTCACGTATGGAGTGTGCACACACAAAGCAGCTTGTGTCTGCAACTCTCTGCACATGCACATGGACACCTAGATGAACTGTACAAATTTAATTGTGAGGGCATTTTCAGGGTAAAGTTTCAGATAAATGAGAGGAATATACTCAATAGGATAACAGGGCACTTCAGCGTCTGGTTGATATAAGTGCACTGACATAAATTTTTCATAAGAACTTTAGCTCATGTAGTGTTTTACCACTTAAAAGACCTCTGTTCTTTTCCAGTTCTGCTGCCATATTAACAATTTTGAGTGCTGATTATGTCTGTATGAATGCATGAATGTAACTGCTCAGAAAACTATTTTGTTGTCCTTATAAACTCTCATTGGCTGAGCACTTCTTTCAGCCTCTGTTGATATTACGTTATAGCTACCAAAAAAATTGCAGAATGATGAATACAGAAATTTTTTTTAGGAGCTGTTCCAAGGAACAAACAGAAACCAGAAACCAGTACTGAGTGACTGTGGACTGTGATTGTTTAGGTTTGTATATTTGATTTAAATAATGTCTTTATGGTTTTCTCATCTATGGGCTCTATGCTTATGAGAATGTGTGTACAAATCTGGGAGAAATAAGTTATTTCTGCTGCCTCATCAAAGTTACTAATTATCTAAGACAGTACCTCAGGCTGTAATATTTAGATCTAAATATGGTATTTAACTTCCACTGACCTGAGGCAAAGGTTGTGCATCTTTTCTTGGATTTGATCTTGGAAAAAATTCTGCAGCACTATGTACACATTAAATGATATTTTCAGCTGATCTCAGTCAGACATCAAAGCCCTTATCTTCTGTATTTCCTTAGGAATCATAATAAAATTTTTCTAATAAACCATGTTAACTTAGCACTTGGTGTGACTCTCAGACACCAGTTGTACTAGTTTTGTAACCAGTAACTTTCTGAAGACATTTTTAAATGTTTTATGGATTTTCACATAGAGTTTTAAATTACTTTGCTATTTAGTTTTCTATAATTAATTTCTGGTGTTTTGAGAAATAACTAATTTATATGACTGCATCTTGAGCTACCTATTGAGGAAAAAAAAACAACAACAAAAAACCTTCCTAGAAGGGCATCCACATCTCATCAGCAATAACATGAAATTTTATTCTGTCTAGTCCAGTAAGCTTTTACTTGAGCTTACGATCAGCAGGTAATACCTTCGTGTAGTCACGTAACTGAACTATTTGTGTAATGAATTTGTGGTAAAGAGAGATTTTTTGACAAAATATTAAGGAGAAAGGAACCCCTCCGCAGGCGAAGGCGCAGGCTGGAGGAGAGGCGAGAGTGGCTGGGCACGCAGGGCCCCACGAGAGGGCACTGCTTTCCTTCCGACGGGAACCGACTGCACATCCCTGCTGTGCAGGGCAGAGCACACTGAGCGCTGCTCCTTCTATTCCTGCATTCCTTACGTTTTCTCTACACAGAGGAAACAGGTGGCCAAGCTGAATGCATCAATAAACTAAGAGGTGAGCGCCTTTGCTAGTCTGCCACCTTGAAAATAAGCCTGCCATTTAAAATGAAATATAAAGCCTTATTCCTGTTTTCTTCTCACTGATTTGGGGAATATTTTTTTAATCATTAACTAATTCAGACAAAATATATGGCATCAGACTTGCCATACTTAAAAATATTTTTCAATATGTTATTTAGCTTCTCTTTAATTTTTTTTAATCAAAAAATGGCGATAAGACTACTAAGAATAGGATAAATATTAATAAAAATTGGACTAGTTTTTCTAGATTTTTAGCATACTTTTGAACCTCATCTCTTCAGATAAATTTCATTTAAAGAGGAAGTTCTGTCTGTTTAATCTATATGCTCATGAACACCAGTGTGCTTTTGGGTTATCTACAAATTATGGAAGTTACACCAGGGGTCTGACAGATAGCTGGGGATCTAATTTCCTCACTTGTCTCAGGAATGAACAATCATTGAAGTTAATCAACATTTTAACAACCATGAGTAATATATGAGGCTGAACAGAAAGAGAGATAATTTGAGTTCCAAAAGAAGCTGCAGCATGAGGGTTCCTAGAGAGAGGCAGCTCTATGGGAGCTGCAGGGGCAGTGCTGGGCTGCTCTGGATGTGGGCTCTGGGCAGCCGTGCTGGCCATGAACAGCAGCTTAACTAAACCAGGGTTCTGGCCATGGCACACGGTCCTTTGTGCTGGGCAGGGATGAGCTGCCCCCAACTCAAACCCCAGGCAGGGATTTAGGGCGATCAGCACCCACCCAAAGGACCCAGCACAACTGACGCCATCACAAAGCCACTTAACCATTTCCAGCGTTGCCCTGGACCGAGGTGCAATGGTATCAGTGAAAAACCTACAACAAATCGCAGCAGGGTTGTTCTAGGGCCTACTCACTACCATTTGAAAAATAAATGTACGCTTAAGATATCCAAAAACATTCTTACTCATAAAATGTTGTCCATCCTGTTTCATCACTCTTCGTTGCTAAGAGACCACTGTTTCCATTATATGTCATTAATCCGAGCTCCAGGGTCTGTGTTGAGACCAGCTTGAGTCCACCATTAGTGCCAACAGCCAGGGTGACAATCTGATTATCCGGCATCAGTAAGTGGCGGGGCATCCCGCTGGCGTCCCGGCGCACCTTCAGGGAGTTGCCGTTGTTGTCCATCACCTCCGTGACATCGTTATCGCTGCTATAGGTGAAATTGTACAAGTATTCCCCGGTAACGAGGCTCAGAGTGTACTGGTGAATCCCGTCAGCATTGAAGACATACAGCTCCTGTTCTCCTGGAGATGCAGCTTCATATTGGTTAAAGGAATTAAGAACGGGCCTGTTTTTACTGACAGCCCTAATGCGGATATTTCCGAGATCAGCTATGTAGATGGTACCATCTGGGGCCACAGCTAAGGAAGATGGTGAATTTAAGATGGCATCAGTGGCATACCCATCATCCCCAGCATAGCAATTACAGTTGACATCATTTTTGCAATCACAGTCTGAAGCTGCCCCTGCAAGAAGGCATATTTCTCCATTGGTAGTTACCTGGCGTAGCCGATTAATTTTTTTTTCATCTGTCTCACTGATGTAAAGAACTCCTGTGTGTGAGATGGCAATGGCACTGGCTGATTCAAGTGCAGAATGAATAGCCAGTTTGCTAAGAGAGTAGTCTATACCAGGAACCTGGCAGTGCATGGGGCGTCCAGCAATAATGCTAACTTGATGGTTTTCTGTGATCCGTAAAATAACATTGTTCTCTAGGACATAAAGGGAGTTGTCCATGGGATTGACAGCGAGATCAGTAGGCCACTCCAGCCGTACCTATGAGTTGCACAAATTATTACTGTAAAACTCGAAACTCAAAAGTACACTCCTAGTGTTCAAAATTCCACGTGTAACAACAGCAAATCAGTGAGGGGTTTATCAGCGTAAATCATGAAACCAAGTCATGAACGGCAACAATTTCAAACAATGCTTTTTTTTTTTTCGGAAATATTAAAGCTACGTGCAGTTGTAACTTTGGCTTAATTGTGTTTTCTGTGCAAGAATGGATGCTACATTGTGGAAGCTCTACAATAATTACAGAAAAACAGGTAATTAAGGCAATAACTCCCATTATCTCAACCTTATTTCTCTATAGTTGCATAAATAAACTGTGTTAGCCACAGTAAAAAGGATGGTTCACCCATTTCAGTAACCAATCAAATACGTTATCATCTTGTGCTGCATAATGTATTTCTTAAATGGCCAGGCAGTCATCCAAAATAGATGCCCATCTCTTCTAAGGCAGAGAGGAAAATAAATGCAGTAAGAATCTACCTGGGTGACATCCATGCTGGAATCACAGCTGAGAGGTCGAACAGCAGTTAGGTCATTGGAGCCCAGCAGGGTTGATATAATTCCATTCTGATCTACTTTTCTAATCATAGTGGCATCAACAAAATACATGAGTCCATACTTATCCACTGCAATTCCTGCAAAAATAAAACCCAGGTATCAGTGCAGCAGTGATGCTTCTGGCTTCAAGGCAGGCTTTGTCTTGTTTGCAAGATGGTGAAATTTATTTGCTTCCCTTGTTCCTTCCTGCCTCCCAACCTGAGCACAGGTCCTGGAACCCTCCAACAACCCAGAGTTCTGCCAAAGAAATGGCAACAAGCAGGTTTATCCTTCAGGGCTTTAAAGAAAACCACAGAAATCCCCAAACATGCCAAAGACCCAGCAGAATGCATCAGCTTATTTCTAGATTCAAACTCCCTGATGCATTACATAAACCCAAGTAAAAAAATATCTCCTAATTTTACTCAGAAATTTGAGGCATTGCTTTCTTCATCTGAAGAACCTAATGAGGATGAAGAATTTTTAGAAATCTTTTAAAATACCTTCAAAATTTTTTGAAAACTAGGAGGACATTGTATTATTTCTGGATTTTTTTCAATTCTTTGACCTGTTGCAGTAAAAATACAAAAAGAACATCTGGTGTTTCCAGATGAAGACACAGGGGCTGCCAGCCTTAAAAAAAAGGGAAGGTTCAATGCCTGTCACGCTGTGAGTCCTTAGACAGGAAAGGCACAGAATGGAAGGGTGCTCCCTCAGAGGAACAGACGGATGCTGCTGCCTGTTGGGAAGGAGGGCAGCCTTTTCCTCAATTGCCTTTCCTGCTTTGATTTGGTGCACTGCCTTGTCCATTTCTCGGGCTGAAAATAAAATATTGATCTAAAAAAAAATCTGCCTTCAAATGGTTGCAGTGCTCATCCCACTGGGCAGTGAGAGAAGACAGAATACAGCTTCATCTTTTTAATTTCTACATGTTAACTGAAACTACTTCCTATATAAAGAAACTGGACTTTCCATTTTTGTGTACCTTTACGATCATCTAGTTATTTTCAGCCACTGAAAAAACCCAAAGATGTTTGAAGCACATGGTTATACACCTGATTAATTCATCCTTACAATTAAGATGAAACAACAGAGGAAAAAAAAAAAAAGCCTTATAAAGAAACATGCCCCCAGATCTCTGTATCATCTTGAAAACTTTTTGTCAAAAATTAGAAACTGGAAAGGGCAAAAATCCTTCTATTTTTTTCTCTGACTCTGAAGAAAAAGGAGATACACAGAGGAAAACCTCAGAGAAAAGCCACAGCAAGCAATTTCTCTCCCCAAAGACTGCATCTCAAACAGTAATCAGTTTCCCAGTTTACACGCTTGCTTCTTGAAGGGAGTGGTACCCTGCTAATTTGTGTTCTGCTCTCCTTTTGCAGCACTCAGTGCTGGGGTAATAAAGTTTGCTTTAACTAAACAAAGCACGAACACTTGCCAATCCACTGTAATTAAAGCCCAGAATAAAAATCACCGAGCAAGGAGTGATTTAATTGCCAGATAATTATTTCCACATCCAGCCTAGCTGCACGCAGTCATTTTCTCCGGCTTCTTTTCCTCCTTTACCTCGAGGGCTCATTAGGGTTGCGTCCACTGCCTTCCCTCCATCCCCACATCTGGCTTCGTCAAAGGGCAGGCACTGCTCTCCTGTCCCTGCCACCACTTCAGAGTTACCAGCAAGGTCCTTGGTGCCCGTGAGGGACTTGACTTTGTAAATCCGTCGGCTATTGGTGTCTGACACGTAGAGGGAGCCTGAAACAGGGTCCACGGCCAGATAGTATTTATGAGCGGGATTGTTGCTTTAGAGAGAAAGAAAGCATAAAACAGAAACAGCTGAGCAGTCTAGAAACTTCACAGGCTTTCAGAGCTTGGATACTCATCAGGCACAGAAAGATCTGGAAAGAAAGTCTGACACCTTTGTACAGAGGTGAGGTCTGAAGGACCATCACCTGAGGACCTGACTTGATTAGGGCCTGGTCAGTGTTCAGAGGGATTGCAATTTTAAATCTCACTCATCCTTCTGCACTGAACCTTGCACAGCAGAGCCCAATAAGGCAGAGCTGCACAGCAGTCTTTCCTCTTGATCTCTTTAGCCCTTTAGATCTGCTCCAGGTCAATTCTCTTTGGCTTATCTGTTTCCCTCCTCCCTGCTACCTTGTTTAACTTCCTTTGGAAGCAGAAGTCATAAGAGTAAGATCAAAGAATGAGCTTCCGAGTTACTTAGATAACGCCACAAGATTTGTGAGGTCTTGTATAAATAGGAGGCAGAGGCATAACAAATTTATTTCTAAAGCAAATTTGTTCTCATTCATTCTTATCAAGAATCTCATTTGCAGCAGATGAAGTTGGTTATATAACTAAAACCAGAGACCTCAAGTGTCTGACTTTAACTCCAAACCTTCTGTTATTGAAAAACTGGTCCTCAGTTTGTGATTGGAATGGGCGCTCATATGGAAAGCTACTTCTCTTCTGAAATATATGTTTTTTGACAGCTTGTCACATTTTGGAACTACTTTAGCAAATCATCTGCAAATTGAGAAATGTCAATCTTCACAATATATATACATTCACACACACAGAACTGCAGTGCAGAAATATTTTCAAATCTTGCCTGGCTAGTTTTGCTCAGTTTATTTGGATTTTAAGCATGATGTGAATTTTCCAGCCTTTGGAGCCTATGGGTGAGCGTAAATAAGGTCAATGGTGGTTTCAAAGCATAGAAGACAAATGAAGACAGGAAGAAAAAAAATGAAGGTTACTTACCAGTAACCAGAGATATTTGCCTCCAAATATCCACACTCCTAGTTTCATGTGGCCAAAGTGCCCATCTCCAAGAGTGAGGATACACAGAGGTAGGTTATGATGGACATAAGCCATTTCTTGCTCAGAATCGCTGAAACTATAATAAAGCCACTTTCGGCAGATGGATCCACTGGCACACCAAGATAACTGTGGTCATGTGGTCACGACCAGATTTGGAGGAATGAGGAGGCCCCAAAAATATCACTTTCTACAGTTATTTTCCTCTATGCCAGTGTTTGACATGCCATGGGTTTAGGTCAATAATGGTTTGTTCTAAGACTGTAGAAAGTAGGAAGGAGATTGGTTGGATCACAATTCAGTAGGCAGAGGCAATACCATCTGCTGAAGTCTAGGAGTGTAGAAATTAGAGATGAAGAAATACAATAAACAAAAAAATACTTGGCAGGTTTATTTCATGCATGGATCTCAGAGTACTTGAAAAAGATGGGTGTAGCACCCATTTTACAGAGGAGGAAACTGAGGCACAGAGAGGTTAAGTGGTGTAGACAAAGTTATGCAGGGAAACTAGTGACATGCTTGAGATTAGAGCACAATCTCATTATTCCTCAAGTTCCTCTCCTTATCTTCAGCAGCAGACTGCACCTCTTCACTATGCCCTTATCACATTGCTTCTCATCCCTCCAAACACAGAAAAACAGTTCTTTCCACTTTAGAGATTCCTCCAGTCTCTCAGGTATCTGAGCCATACAAACACCTGCACGTTTGTCATTACTTTGAAACTCTGCTCTCTTCTCCCACCACGTTTTCCCCGTACACTGAAGAACACACTCTGCTGTGGCACTGGCCTTGTGCTGTACTTCACAAATACACCCAAACTTAGCTCAAGGCTGCCCTGCAGCTGGTGCCTTTTGCATAGCCCTTCTGAAACAAGGCACATCCCCCACCCTGGCCAAACAGGGATCTGGGGCAGGCACAGACAGGAGCTGGGCACAGACACTGCTGCTTGCACCTGGGAGTGAGGGTCCTGCTGGACTCAGTAGTGAGAACTGCTCACACAGTGCCCTGGGGAGTAGCAGCCACCCTGCAGGAATGGAAGAGTCTCTCTTGTTTTCATACATGATTTTGCCAGCCTGTGCCCATCCCTGCCTCCCCTCTGCCCTCAGCCAATCCTAGGTGTGCCCTGCTGCTACCAGGATGGGATAAGACATGAGTCAGGGTAAAGAGCAATGGTAGAACATGGGATATTTCCCTCTCCTCTCCTGCAGTCATAGTGCATCCATGGAGCTCACCCTGCCTTTCTCCTCTGCAATCTCCCCCAGGGCAGTTGTGCCAGGGAGTGAGTCACAAGCTTCAGTTCCAGGTCAGAAAGCAGCTCACTGGAGCTGCAGACCTGTTCCATACTCCTTCCCTCTTTCCTGAACTAGGTAAGGGAACAGATAGTGAAAGGCTCTAAGCAAATTTTTGAGGGAATTTGGCAGAAAATGACTGCTGGAAGGTAACATGCACTCACTGTGCTCCCAAAGAATCAATGAGACTATTACCTCAAACATGGATTTATTTTGTAAATGAGTACTCAATATTTCCCAAACTGGTATCTGAGCAATTAAAGACCTCTGCCTCTCTTTTTTCCACACCGTTGCAATCTTTCACTTGAATTACAGGAGGCCAAGGACTGTACCTTGTTTTAAAAGATTTTCCATGGCATTCAGTGTTGTTCAGAGGCCTCTGCCAATAATGTCTGTGCCTCCAGCCCCCGAGTGAATGTGTGGTCACCACCACCTGCAGCCTCACTCTGCTCTCTGAGGGAGCCTGGGGCCTGGCAGCAAGGGCAGCTCATTCTCCCTGTTCTCCTCACAGGTGCATAAAATTATTTTTCAACAGCAGCTTTTCTTTAACCAAAAGAGAAGCTGTCAAGAGCAAATCTCTATGCAGATGAAAAATGAACTAGGCTTATTTGAAGCAAATGAGGAGCTTCCAGCATCACCAATAATCATTAGCAAATTGTGAATGAATTCACCCAGATAAGAATAGTTAGGGGTGTCATTATGCCAAAATAATAACAAGGGAAATGATCCTGTTTAGTCCAGACCATATATTGTATCAATCTGTATCACAGAAATGGAAAGTATGGTTTTAATGCACAGGACACCATGAAAGTTTACAAGAGCTCTTGTTCTTGCCCTTGATTTTCTCCAGGGTGAACATCCTTCCTGTCCCAGGTGTGGCATGAAAGGAGGCACAAGTGTTTCCTATGCTGCAGCCATCCAGAAGACCTAGTGCTCTCCTCCTAAAATCCAGGAGGGTTGTGCCTCCCTCCTCACAGTGACTGCTGCTAGTGGTTGCACACAGCCAGCCCCACAGGTTGGCTATTAGATGTGTTTGACAAAAGAAATATAAACTAAATTATGGCAAAGGACAGCAGGTTCAGAAAATCATTAATGACCAGAAAACGAGTTTTTGACCTATATGCAGTCATTAGTGCCTTTGTGAACCTTTCTGGCATTTGTGAAAACGCTGTTGTAGTTTACCTTGACCATTTTGACCAATTACAGACAGCAGGGAGAGGTGTTTATCTAGAAGTTAGCCTGGGGTTCATTATACTTGCATTCTACTAAAAATTTCTAATTGCTGTCAGAACTTACTGGCTGCTTTTTGACTGCATTTTGTAATTGCTAATGCTTATCATATTCATAACACACAATTAGCACATAAAAATGTTTCTATATATGGTACATGAAGAACATAACATTACACAAGAAGCACAACACAAAAAGCAAACACAATGAAGCAAACAAACCATATCAAATTATATGGGAAAGAGCTCATGTCTTACCTATGTTTAAACTCTTTATTTCTTTATAGAAAGGGAACAGAAGAAAAAAGAACAAACAGTTAGCTGAAGAATAGATGGTAAAGCAAACATAGTATTTGTTTTATTTTACAAAAGGACACAGGAGAAGATATCTCTTTTCAGCACTAGCCTTAGCTTAGTTTACAGATGAAGAGTGACTGGGAGGGATAGAGCTGATTCCCTATAGAATACCCCTGCCCCCACCCCCTCCCCTCATATTTAGGAAACTTTCTGAACCACTGAAAGAATTTTCACATGGAAATACCTGTAGCTTGGGGGCTAGGAGTGAGAGAAACTGGTAGTTCTTTGAATACAGAGAAGGGAAGCACTGGTTTTGGATATTGTCTGCCAGTTGGAGGCAACCTCTTTAAACAAAATAGTTTTCCAGCAGGCTATTTCTAGACAAATTTGTACTATGCAGTTTGTTTTTCTCTCCTCCCAGCCTCTAAAATAATTGCTTAAAGCAAGTTTGGATGCTCCTTGGTATCTGTTTAAGCCTATCAAAGCCAATGTTGGGGTAAAAAAGCCCCTTCTAAGTGAGCAGTAAGGTACTGTACAATGGGAGATAAACAGCATTAACTGATCCACAGCTTACTGCCCAGACACAAAGCCAAAGGAAAAGTGTTCTCCACTTCCCACAAGGAAGTGAACACATTCTCCTCTCACACAGCATTTCACTGTGTCAATGTAATTTCCATTTAGGAGTATGCACTGAACAGAGCAGAGAGGTTTGTTACTCCTGAGCTGCAGCACTCCAGGCACAGCCCCAAACTTGCAGCCCCAGTGTAAAGGCCCACATGCAACACTGGAGCCCAAATTCCTGCTGGCCATTCCAACCAGGCACCTTCACAAAGGACAGTGCGAAAGAAATATGCACACTGGGAGAGTCTGACATAGAAAGGCATTTTAGGGGCTTATGTGAAACCAAAATTACATCAGCTGTGAAATCTAGACAAAGCGATGTATTTGGTTTGTAGTACTGTGGATGTAATCCAGACTACTTGATATGAGCTGAAGACTCTGCTCTCATTCACACTTAAATGGCTCAAATCTTCAAACTCTTACCCGTGTAACTCATGCAGATTTCAAGATGAGCAATGAATCACAATTACTGCTATAGATTATGTTTGCTGGAATGGACCTTAATTCCCTTTAGAGGAACAGGGGGTAAAGGACATCATAATGTAATCCTAAAGTCTGTAAATCCTAAAAATCTGTACGTCAAGTCCTTTGCAGCTGTCCAACAGCACTCACAATGCTTCATTGTTAATTGCTTCTAGTTATAACAGAAGCTAAAGAAACTATGCTATGGAAAACAGACTTTCATAAAGGAGGAAGTGGACAACAGCAGATAAAAATCCATCGTCTATTTCTTTACTGATGTCCTTTTCAATTTTCCCTCACACATGATGAAAACCCAAGCTCCCTCTCAATCTCTCTCACAGAGGGAGAAAGCAAAGTACTCACACTAATACTGTTGTAAATTTTGAGGCAACATTTTAAAACATAAGGTGGGCTAGGAAACTTTGTCACTGGCTGATATTGGTAAGTGAGGTGCATAAAAATGCATTATAAGAAGTATCCTAATCTGAAAATGTTTCTCTTCACCTATAAAGCTGTAGTCCTATTTACTAAAAAGATTTGAACAACTTTGAAAAAAATAATTAGCATAGTCTATATAATGCAGAGTTATAGTGCATATTGATATAAATATTTATAGCAGGTCACTTCCATGCCAGCTACCTTCTGTGGTTTAAACTGAGCTGCTAGCAGAAAGCACTGGATGATCCATGACTTTTTAAAAAAAAATATAATGAGGCAGCCTGATGGTGTATGAGGTAGGTGTCAGAGAGTGATTTCAGAGTTGAATTGGCCTGAATCAGATCTCTTTTCTTTTCTATAGAATCAGAATTCACAATAGTGACATCAACAGAATGACATGAATGGAAGAGAGGTGTAAAATAGAGCTAGGCCTCCTATTCTTTAACAGTCCAATCATTTTGCACTTTTTCCCACTAATTAAAAACTAAATATGGAAGCAGAGGAATTGGTTATTGGTCATATCATTAAAAAAAGACTTGTGACCTAAATTCACTCAATGTATTTTGCAGTGATATTCAGTTTCCAGGAGCACCAGTGAGTGGGCTCCAGGAGAGGCAGCAGACAGCCAGGGCATGTTATTTTTCGTAGTTTTTCTGCAAATGCTCAGTGGTGCTTTAAGTATAAGGTCCAGTTACATGAGTTAGGATTTGAAGCAATAGCTCGTCTCTCCTAGAAGAATGAAAAAAGGAGATGGAACAGAAATGGGTGAAGTGGTACATTCTACACTCATGCCTTCCCTATTAAGTGATCAAATCTTAACCTTGGAAGGGGAAACAGGACAGGGGGAAAGAGTTACAATCTTAAAAAAGAGTTCTGATGATGCAAAATGACTCTGTATGTCAACCTGAACTGCACTTGTCAACCTACAGAAATAGACTCACAAGCATGGAGAAGAAATGTGAAAGTGGATCTCAAAACCACTGGCAGGAGAACCTTCCCTCTGACCTCACGAGACTGTCACACCTCTGCCTGTCACTGTGGCTCAGTACCTAAAGGCAGTCAGTTCCAGACTTTTCAAACAAAACTAAAAGATGCACTGAGGGACGACTGAATCAGTGATCACTAACGAGATGGAAAGAGATGGTTTGTACTTTCTCTTCAAGTTAATTTGTACTCTTAAGTCCTTGACTTTAGTCACTGCTCTGGTAAGTTACAGACTTTGAACTATGCATTTCTGTGCCCCATTTCTCCACTGGAATTTAAATAGGTTGAAAGTGACAATGTTTTTCAAAATTATAAAAAGTAATGGTAAAGGCTGATTTGAGCAGAGGCTCCAGAAGTGAAGTGCCGAGGTCAAGGCTTACCTCAGCTCCAGTATGCTTGTGACATTCCTGGAGGGGAAGATACGCCGAATATAGTTAAAATCCCCAACAAAGAGACTTCCATCAATACCCACTGCCAGTGCTACAGGGGCCAAGAGCTTATTTCCTTCTGCCAGACCATTGCAGCTCGGACAGGATATGCTTCTGCGGCGCCCGTTCCCCATAATGCTGGTTATCACGGCCGGCTGCTGAGTGAGAAACTGATTTTCTCCATTGCCTTTGTGCAATATACCTAAGGACAGAGAGGAGAAGAAGTGGTTATTACCACTGTTCATTGCAGGGGACTTCAGGCTGTTTTCTTCTCAACAGCTGCTTTTAAGGACTGTACATTGAAACACTCCGGCGTTTGGTTTTTCAGTGGTGCAAAAAGAGCAGAAGGATTTCGCAGTAGTAAAAATAAAGGTGTAATGAAGATTCAGTGCTAAAACCCACACACATACACACCCACAGACCCAAACCTACACTCAGAGTCCTTTGGTATTTGTTAGGAAAAAAAACCCTGCCACACAGCTCTGGCCTGGGGCTGTGGTTTAGATGGTTTCTGAGTGGGTAGAGAAGAGCTGTTCCTTATTTGTGTCTCACTCCAGTTTCCTGTATCATGTTTTGCTTGGAATTCTGTGCCAACCTTACTGTTCTCTTTCCGCCTCTCAGTCTTTCACACTTTTTTAATGGAAAATGAAAAACGAGAAATGGAGGCACCAGAGAAGATGATAGCTCAGAAAATGAAAAGATAGGAGAAAGATGAAGCTCCCAGAAGGGCTGCTAAGGATCAATGATAAAAGGCAAGAGGGAAGCTGGTGGTACAGATATCTATTAGACTTCAAGAAAATACCTTCAAGATAGGATTTATCTTCAAAATATTTGTTCAAAGAGCAGACCCCTGCTCCAAGAAGGGAGTGGATTTTCTGACAATGTGACCATATTCTGTGTCATCAAAAACTGTGGAAATCTGGCCAGAAACTTTCAGTCTCATGGGAATGAAGTTGTATGACCCTGACATAACTGGCTCCCCACTGGTGAAAACGCTCTGTTGGCATGTACTACCCAAATGTGGATCCACTGCCCAGCACTGGAAGTGAGTTCAAATAGCCTGATCTTGCCAATTCTGAACAATACTTGAGATTTATTGAGCAGAAATACACTTTGTTATTTGGTAATGATCAGCAGGAAGGCTGCAAACAACACTTTGCAGGGAACAAATAAAATGTATGCTGAACATTCAGCTCCCAAAGAATTGTTGGTAAAATACAAGGATCAAGAAGATTCAGCTTAGGATATGGAAAGCCAAAAAAAGTGAGGAAAAAACAATCAGGTGACTAATAAGAAAGAAAAGGAAGACTCAGTATCTTGTCACAGACTTGTACTCCTTGTAAGCTCCATCTCAGGTTAGGGGAAAAGGAGGTCAAGCAAAAGGAGGCAGGAACAGATGTGGTTAACATGAGAAAAACAGGGAAGACTGAAAGATATTACAGGAGAATAAAAAGAAATAGAATAGATTATAAACATTAGGACTTTAAAAATTCAGGCTGTGCAGAACAGTATAAAATGTGTTGAAATTCTCCAAGAATTTTCTGACAGCTGAAATACGCCTCATACCTTACTGAGCTAAAGATGAAACAAAAATAGTGGAGAAATGCCATTTTTGGAAGTGTAATATAATGCAAATAAAAGCTCCATATAGGACAGCAAACACATGGAATGAACTAACTCACCACTCTTGACATTAAGTACATGATGTTTATCCAGAGACCATCCTCCTAAGTTTGAAGGATCCAGTTCAAATCCTTGCAGCAGTGCTGTCCTCTTCTCCCATAAAATGAGACTGGGGCAAGTCTCATATTCAAAACCCACAGACACTGAAATAAAATAAAATCTAATATACTTGCTGAACAAACACTGGATTAAAAGCCCAGAGCATATTCAAGTCATCGAGTATTCCAGTCCCCCAGCCCCCTCAAGAAGATGGAGTGATTATATTCCTCACTTTTATTCTACAATATTATATTCAGATCTTTGACTAGACACAAATTTGAAACTTCATTCACACGTACTCTGCAGGGATCTGATCACTTCTATTTTAATAGCTCACACTGACAAGTGATGGGTTTGCTGAGAGGAAAGTGAGAAATAAAATTTTTAAAATATACTAAAATTATATTAAATAATTAAAAATATCAGATAGCAGGACAAGATAAATTCTTAATTTGCCAGATGTTCACGGCATTTATTTAGTGTATTCATTTTACATACCATGTACCAAAGAGCAGTGAAAACTTTGTGTGCATTTAGGCATAATTGCACTGTAAGCATTACACAGGAAAGCAATATCCCATGCATTAACATAAGAAAGAAAAGGTATATCAAAGAAGAATTTAGAAAATATAAAAAATAATTAAGATTAAAAGAAAGAAGCTGCTCTTTCCACACTGGCACAGCTCTGATGCTCATTTTTAATCCTGTTGTATCAAAATTATTCAGACAGTCAATGAAAACTGAAAAATATTAAAATGATCACTCTGCTTCCCACCCACTAGAACCAAGCTGACTAAAAATAGCTGTAGAACTACAAGACTGAACAGCATTAGAAGAACAGCATTTTCATTTCAAATGTGTTATACCACAAGAGACTACATAAGGGCATGTGTGAAAACCCAAATGCACTGCAGACTGCCAGCCAGTCCAGCATGAGGAGCATTTTATAACTAAAGAAAATGAAATTGTAATGATGGCTTAGGTTTCACCTAAGTTCCTGTGGCCAGTTTTTGCTATTGCCTGGTCTAAACCTTCTAAGTCAGGTACTGAGCAGGAAACCCAGGCATGTTGATGGAGTTTAGACCCTCTGAATATGATCTTTAATGTGTAAGAGAACCATAATACAAAGATAAATTGTGTCAGGGAGACAAAAACTGTTCAGTCTACATTTGCTCCTCCATAAGGAAGTTTGCAGTTTTCTTATTTAAAATTCTTATTTAGAATTACAGGTGTTACTTGGAAAGTTTTGGAGCTTGTATATGCTGACTTACCTACAGCATCTGACAACCCATAAACCTTCTGACCATAGGCATCTGTTTTGTCCCAGATAAATGTATATGCCAAGTTGGGAGATGCCTGAAATGATTTTTGGAACAAATGCCCTTCTACTGCTACCATCAAATGAACTTTGATCAGATTCAGTGGCACAAGTGTCTGAGTCATGATGATCTTCAGCAAGGATTTGTATCCAGCAGTGCGGGAACTCAGGTAGCTGAGCTTTATACTAGAGCCAGGGATCTCAATTTCTTCATGAAGGACCTGGGTAGGAAAGAGATCCAACACTTTACATTCACGATTTTTTTTTTTTAATGTATCACCTTGTGCATTCTTATGAACTTATGTCTTTCTCTTACTGGGAGTGGATATCCTCAAACCAACACAGTTCAGCTGACATTTCTGACAAATAATTATTTGCAGTCTGTGTACATGTCTTTTGAAAAGCCCACTGCTGGCAAAAGGGCAAATAAGCTCGAGCATTTTTACTGCAGGTTATAGGCAAGGGAAACATAAGAAATATCATAGGAACCCACAACTTTCACTAACAGTATAAAGCCTAACTGAATACAGCAGTGAAAAAATAGCACCAATAGAATTTGCCTTTGTCCTAAGCAAGAAATAAGGAAACAGTCTGTGGTCAGCACCACATGCCAAGCCTTTGCAAAATTCTCTTGAAACACCTCAGCTGGCAGCTGAAATACACAGATATACTTGAGAAACATATCAAGTATGATAATGGGAGGGTGCAAGGTAATCAAAGATAAATGTATCTGGGTGACATAAACCTGGGATATCTCCTGCAGTCCTCATTTGAAAACCTGGCACCTGCCAGAACAAATGCAGCTCTGCAGAGACATTTGCAGTAGCAATTGCAGGGGACACGTGGTGGTCCTGGCTCAGGTCAGAACTGTCACCTGAGCACTGATTTCTGTTCCCTTTTCACTCCCACTGTTCTTACCTGGGTTTCTGGCACAATGGGGTTGCGGCTGGGAGCGTCACTGAAGAAAGTGGAAAGTGGTGATGAAATGATGACTGGATCAGGACGGACAAACCCACTGAGATCACAGCTGGGAATGGAGTTCTCCTCTGTCTTCATCACGAGGGTGTCCATGGCATAGAAGCTGTTCCACGGCAGCCACACTGTCCTTTCCTGGCTCATAAATGGGGCCCGTTCAAAATGCAGTGTCAGGGATGCTCCACCATTTGCAACCAAGTCAAACCTAGGAAAGTGTGGCCTTTAGAAGTGACAAGACTGAGTAATTCCAGTAATAACATTCCTGGCTAATGAGACAGCTATAGAGGCATGCCAACAGTGATGGGTATTGTTCTGGTTTTGGCTGGGATAGAGTTAATTTTCTTCCCAGTAGCTGGCGGAGTGCTGAGTTTTGGATTCAGGATGAGAATAATGTTGATAACACAGGGATGCTTTTATTACAGCAGAGCAGTGCTTACAGAGTCAGAAAAGTGCTTACTCTTTCCTCCTCCTCACCCCATCCCACCAGGGAGCAGAATGGGGGCTGGGAGGGCACACAGCTGGGACCAAGGGATAACCCAGATCATACAGTGCCATTCTCATTATCCAAACTAGGGGGAAAGCTGCTCAGAACCTGGCTGGGAATTAATTTATCTTTCGGTTTTTATCTTTACAGTTTTTATAATTATTATACCATTTATTAAACTTTTTTATCTCAGTGCAAGATTTTTCTCACTTTTACCCTTGTGATTCTCTCCCCACACCACCAGAGGTGGGGAAAGTGAGCAGACCATGATTATGTTTTAAATGTCATGGCTCAAATGATCTATAATGGGATGTGAACCTCTGGCAACTAAACAGCTGAAAACCAACGAAGACAAGCAATGATTTGAAGTCACCTGGAAAAAGCTCATTCTGATAACATTATAAATTCTGTATTAAATAATTTTAAAAATGCCCAACAAACAAACCACCATATTTATTATTACAAGTCTGCTTTATATAGAAGCAGCAAAGAAGCCAAGTGCAATCTGAGCTGGACACTGAATTACCCCTTTCCTAAAAGGTCCTGTCCATCAAGCCTAGAATGGGACACATGGCAATAAGAGAATAGTAATGAGAAGTGTTCTACAAGTAAGAATTCCTGCCCCCAAGATAACTAATCTATCATTTTTCAGAGAAATAAGGTGTTTACTCCCAACCCCCTAGAAAACCACAGCAGTAATGTGGGGCTGCACTGGCATTTGAACCCTGGCTTAAATGACAAATACTCCAGGTTGTTCTGACCACAGCAGCAGGTATCAGTTGCTGTATGTAAATGCTGGCAATGTAACAAATTACTCAATTACGTCAAAAATCTATGCAGATTTAAGTATAGTTCAGCTCACCATTTACTGCAACTTTAAACCACGGAAATCAACATTATACTTTTATTATAACATTAATATTCTGGAAAATATGGAACTTAAATACTCCCTATTTGGAGTTCAGTTCACTCCTATTAATTATATCAATTCCATTGTTTTTATGCCAGATCAAGATAAAATGGTGAATGTTTACAATGCCTGTGTCAGATAGACTGTTTTAGTAACCACAGCCAGTAAACCAGATAAACCATGACACACTGACTTTTGTTTATCTGAATTTGTGTGCATTTCAAATAAGCTGATACAAGGGGGGAAAAGCACTTTTTTGCACAGCAGGAAATTGTCTAAATATATTCAATTAGAATCTTTTGATTACATTCTACCCTGAAGAAACTCAAAAAAGAGTGCATCTTCAAAAGCAAAGAAAAGCAGAAGGGAAATTTTAACAAAATATACTATTCTATAATGATGCTTTCTTTTTTCCTAGAGGTGTTAGCCTGCTCTGCATTTTAAAATAAAATATTTCTTGTCTCAGCTGGATATTGCTGTAGCCCACAAATGTTTTCATAGATACAGAGCAATTTATTTGAAAGGAGTCTGCCTCCTACCACGTCATTACCAGAAGTCAGCCTGTCCGTATTTACATGCAGTTAGTATTCAAAATGCCGCGTGAAAAATTACTTTTGTGTTTACTTAATAGCTCTTTGCCCTGGGAGGAAGGCAATGCCTGGTACCACACGGTTCCATTAGATCACACCATCTGTTAATCCAGAGCAAATAGGGGCTCAGTGAAGCAGGGACACTCACGTGCCATCCTGACGGGTGATGGTGTAGCCGTACTTTGGATACTTGACAAACGACACGTTGACCCCAACTAGAGGAGTCCCATCTGTAGTCACCACTTGGCCTCTTATGAGAGACACAAGGCTGAAAAAGAAAAGAGAATTAAAGGTATTACAGCTAATTACAAAAGGGAAGTTATGTCATTTATAAGTGAGGTAGTGGAACACTTGCACCTCATTTACTCTAAATACAGTTTACTCCAAAAGGTTTTACAATATTGAGGGACCACAATGTTGCCCAGCTCCCTCTATACACCTAAATCAGGAAAGTGCCTGTGTATGCAGAGAGAAGTGTACACAGAATGGCAGTCAGTGCTTTCCTTGCCTAACAAGGGTTTGCCTCATTGTCTAAGGAGGTTTTGCAGAGTACAAAGCTCCCTCACATTCAGCCAGGCCAAAGCTGTCCCCCTGCAGCCACACTGAAACTCCAAAACCGCCCTACAGGGTACAATATCACACATGGGTGCCCAACACACTTGACAAATACGGTGCAATGCCGCATCTCTGTTTTATATGACCAATCAAGGTGCAAATTCCCTCATCTTAGGGAATGACTGATGTACACTGCATTCTGGCCTGATTTGGAACCCTTGCTTGCACTTTGCCAAGAGGAGGATTTGGTTTAAAGTCCAGCTTTACATGCAGGAAAGACAAAGCGTTTCTCTGGCCAGCAGGATAAGCAGCTTTGTTTAACCTAAGGGAGATGAAGATGAGCTATTCCTCTAAGAGGCACAGTCAGTTTTTTCTCTTTGGCAAGTGCTTTGCTGCTGCTAAGTGCACAGCAGGCACAAAGTGCTGCTGCTCCCAGCTGGTGAGGAGTTTCCAGCCCCTGGCTGCATTCCCTTCCTTTCCCTGTACCCTGAGAGAAGCAGATCTGGGGAGGGGGGGGAAGCTGTTTGCTAAAAGGGCAATGGAAAAGGAAAAGCTCTTTGTAGATGGCTTCCAGTCTACACTGGAGAACTGGAGAAGGTGAAAACAGGGAGGCAGTGAAGTCCTCTTAACTCCTAATCTCAGGGATTGTAAAATTGCACCTTGCTGCAGTTATGGGTGAAAAGATTTATACATTCATCAGTCTGTGCTTCCAGCACAAGCCACCAACTCTGCTCTGCTGACAGACAGGGAATGAAGAGCCCCTTCCCAGCAGGGCTGGGGCTGCTCCCAAAGCTCAGCAGGCTCCATGCTACCCTGAACCAGGAATGTCTGGCCCTGGGCTGAGCTGGACAGAGGGATTAACCTGGGCTGAGCTTTGCTGGACACTGACAAACCGTGCTGGGCTCTGGGAGGGCCCCTGGCAGAGATCAGCTCCTTTCATCAGTCACACCAGGGATTGTTTGCAGGTCTTTTCTGCCAACTCTGCGATGTTCAGGGGCTGTGATGGACATTTCTAACTGTATTATATTGGCTATTTAACAACTCTTTCCTCATTGTGGTGGTTTAGCACGGATGGCGGGGACCAATTGGTGATTTCTTTTGAATTGACAACCAGAATAGCCAATTGGGTGAACACTTGTGGGAGGAAGAAAAGGGTTTTGAAAGTTTCATTTTTTTCTTTCCCTCTCCTTTGCTTCTCTTAGTGTGTGTTAATAAACTATCTGTTTACCTTAAGTTGGGGCCTGTTTTGCCTTTTTCTCCCAAATCCTATCTCCCAGAAGTAAAAAAGAGCAAACACTCAAACCACTACACTAAATTTGGCAAATCAGAATTTGGTGAATGTGAAACCACTACACTCATATTTTTATTCCAAACAGGGTGCAATATTTTCTTCAATATTACATTAAAAAATCTAATTAATAAAAATGAGCCATTTCTGTTACTTTTCTTTTAGGACTTTCAAGAGCTCCTTGACCCTTCAGGTCAATTTTTAATTTGCAAAATCAACATTTTATAACAGAATATGGAATTTAATAGAAATTGAAATGTGTTGAGAAAAATCTGCTTGGGAACACATTGAACCAAGATAATTGTCTTGGCATTATTCATTTTGCTTGAATTATTTTATGTGACAAACACACAGAAATAGTTGCAGGAAAAAAGTCACTCAAGCTTCTCTAGGGAAACTGTGCAGAAAGTAGATTTAGAAAGAAATTGTCAGATGGCAGAAGAAAACTATTAATGCCAATGACTTAATTTTTTCTACCCTCAATTTTAATATTTCAGGAAATCATTTGAATAAAAATATTTTTGTCAATAATATTCCTTTTTATTTCTAAAATTCTAAATAAGGAGCACAATGGATATTAGAATAAGCTAAAATGTACCTACAATATGCATTTATAAGAAACAATGTTTTGACTAATAGTCACACACACAATAATCACCTTTCTTCAGTAATCTTTTAAGAGTGTAACAGACAAATTGAACTGATAGAAGAATTTTTTTGTTTTTTACCAAGGAGCTTAAATGTGTAAAAATACATAACTTTTTTTCCCCCGAAAACTTCATTTCATCTTGTTTCTGCACAGAAAAAACATTGAGATTTACCTGTTTTTGCAATCATAAATTTTGTTATTTATTGCTTTAGGAGAGTAAGAAATAACTATTTTTTCTTATACTAAGACTGGAAAAAAATCCCAAACCAATATTTTGTCCCACTTTTTTATGTCTTTCAATGGAATGACAGACTGAGCTAAGCAAACAGCTTACAAACACTGGAGCTACTTTTTGAGACCATGGCAGCTTCAGTACATGGAAAAGTTGGGAGTTGAACTTTATGGCACTTTTAAGAGACAAACCCATTAGTCCTAAAACTTACAATTTGACACTATGCATTAGATTTGCCTAAGATTGGTACCAAAAATAACAGCTGAGCTATAGAATTATCAGAAGTACCTTCAAAATCTAACAATTTTAACATCATTAACAGGTCATTTGCAAAGATATGTTAAAACCTGCAGTGTAGCTCAGATGAATAAAACAGAACTAAGACTCCTACCATGAGGAACATTAAAAAAAAATCTAAAGTTTCCAATGGGGATTTGTTTTTAAGGAGCCTCAGGATTGAAATGTTCAGCTCCTGTTTAGTCTAGAGCACTAATTCATAGAACCATAGAATGGGCTTGAAGGGACCTTAAAGATCATTTTGTTCCAACCCCCTGCCATGGGCAGGGTCATTTTCCACTAGATCAGGCTGCTCCAATCCCTGTCCAACCTGGCCCTAAACACTTCCAGGATTAAAAAAGAAAAATCACCACACACTGAGGTGAAAACAGAACAATTTTTTTCTATTTTTTTGGAACAACTCCATGTGTGTATGCATTGAATATTTTATAGAATAGCATAAAATCTGTATTGCATAGAGTAGGATCCAACAGGTGTTTCCTGAGGGAATATGGAAATGCTTGTGTGCAGCATAGGGGTGAATGCAAGGGGGACCTGCCTGGTGTATCCAGGAACATCGTGATCCTCTTTTCACAGACAAATATTTAGGGACAGGCTCTACATCACCCATGCTCTACATCACCCACTAAGCCTGTGATGGGATCCTGACTGAGAAAACAGTTTCCTGTAATGAAGTGCAATCTTTTGGGTGTTAGCTCAAATGAAGCTCTTTTTTCAGTTTTAACTTTGGTGATATGAACATAATCAGTATACTCATCAATTTCCTTGCATCTTGCCACGGAGGCCTATTTATGTAATATTGAAAAATACCAATCTTCTTGTAAGCATACAATGGCATCAAATATCAATTAATGATGTGCTGGCTTTTAGATTCATTGCAAATATATAATTAATAATCTTAGAAAACAAGCATAGAAAAAGAAAAAAACAAGAAGAGAAAGAAAACCTAGTCAGGTGGATCAATGTTACAAGTAAAATGGTTTTATGTAAGAAATAAATAATAAAACTCCATAAATAGATGGATCTTTAAAATTATTTGAAATGCTATTCCATTATTGAAATTTGTGTTAATGGCAGTTCATTAAAAATTAACTGGAAACTAGTTTGTGTTTTCCCTTTCTCTTGACTGCTGTCTTCATAAAATATAAACCTCAGAAGCTCCTACTCAGTGGAAGAAACCTTCTTCTGGGCTTTGCCAGAATGTTAAAATGCTAATAAACCCCAGTGTTATAAAACAGAGGCCACATCATAAACTGCAGCAGCATGAGTGTGTGCCTCAGTGTGATCAATGCCTGGGATGGAGCACCTGAAAGCAGCACCTCTGACGTTGTTTTACACCACAACGACACAGACTCTGAGATTCAGAAGGCTGAAAATGACTCTTCTGTTTTTGGGATGTGTCTCCCTTACGTACTATTTTACACAGACCAATTTGATTGGTGACAAAAAGGCAAACCTCTTCAATCACATTGCTCAGACCAGAGAGACATCAAGAAGAAGTCCCTCCCAGGAAAAGGATCAAATAACATAGGTACAGTTACAAAAACATTTCTCCTGCTTACAGAAAATTCTCTGGGAAAAGAATTCCAGAAAACCAAAACACCTCAGGCATGGAACCAGGGCTACATACCTCCTGCTAAATCATGAATAAAATCACTAAATATACAGCAACCACACCGAGCAGGGTTCACATTCCCAGATGCTACTTGCTGTTGCAGGGGTTTTCTCACCTGCTGTTGAAGAGGGTTTTTGTTGCAGGGCTTTTCTCACCTGCTGTTAAAGGGTTGTTTTTTGTTGCAGGGGTTTTCTCACCTGCTGTTTCAGGGTCGGTTTTTTTTTTTTTCAGGGGTTTTCTCCCCTGCTGTTGAAGGGGTTTTTGTTGCAGGGCTTTTCTCAGATGCTTTTT
>JBBMKD010000034.1:4311178-4457905 GCA_037834095.1 Argya squamiceps
GGTTTTGTTGCAGATCGTTTCTCACCTGTTGTTAAATGGTTTTTTTTTGTTGCAGGGGTTTTCTCACCTGTTGTTTCGGGGTCGGTTTTTTTTTTTTTGCAGGGGTTTTCTCACCTGCTGTTGAAGGGGTTTTTGTTGCAGGGCTTTTCTCAGCTGCTGTTTCAGGGGTTTTTGTTGCAGGGGTTTTCTCACCTGCTGTTTCAGGTTTTTTTTTTTTTTTTTTGCAGGGGTTTTCTCACCTGCTGTTGAAGGGGTTTTCCCCGGGGATGATGTGGGTGCTGTCTTTGCCCACGAGCAGCTTGATGCGGTCGTAGAAGGATCTGACGGCGGGCGCCCCGGCGTGGCTCTGCTGGATGATGTCCAGCGGGTCCCGCGAGCCCCGGCACAGCAGGCTGTTCTGGCACGTGGCCTGCAGGCAGCAGTCGGGGTCCAGGCAGTCCACCAGCCCATCTGAAAGGTGACAACAGGCACTGAGATCCAGCACAGAGCCCGTGGAAATACCCATGGAAAGCTTAAGGCACTGGCAGAACTGTTAAAGTTCACTCTTCACACCGCCCCTCTGCCCTAAACTTGGTAATTCAGTCAATAGTGCCATGAGGATGATGCTTTTGAGCACACTGCTTAAAAAGCACTACAGTTTATGTAAACCAGGGTTAGATGAGAATAAATTCCACAAAATCTGTCAGGGGCTGAAATCAGGCAAAAGGAAGTGGAAGCAATAAAGGATTTTTGTTTAGGTTATTTGCTTGTTTGGCTTTTTAATTTTTTTTTTCTTGAGAATTATGCGGTTTGATTCCATTTGCTCTGTTTGAAGAGCTGAGAGGAGATGGGGATGACAAAGTTATCATTACCTAAGTAAAATAACAATTACACTGTAGCCATTTGGGCAGTTCCCAGGAAAGGGCTGCTGGAACTCCCACCTCCCCTGGATACCTGGCTCACAACTTGTCATGTGTGCATGCTTGGATAAGGAAGGATCAGTCACTAAGTCGGTGGGTTCAGTCATTGTATTACAGATTAGGTTGTCCATCAAAAATATTTCTTAAGTTGCATTTTTAAGGAAAACCCCCAGAATTTTAACACCAGAAATTAACATGGAACCAAAAGGGAGATCAATCTGTATACTTAGATAATAAACAATTGTAGCACATACAGTAACAATTCTATCATCATCCCTTCATTTAGTATAATTATTTAACTGAAATATGTTCTCTCAATGGAGTTCTACTATGATTTAGAAATTAATAACCATTTGCTCTAAAATATTATCATCTCTAATAATTTAGAAACATTTGTTCATCTACTCTGGCAAGAATCAATCTGCAACCTACTTACATCTGTAAAACTTCCCAAAGAGTATCAATCTCATTTTTGAATACAAATATGGCCTGGGCACACACTGAAAATCACACACAAGAGAGAGCATTCCAGTGGGGATGCAGACAAAAGTACCTTAGGTTAAGATCATGACTCATGCATTTCCAGGATTTTCAAGTGCACAACAGACCCGCACAATGATAACTGGAAAAACAACCTAAAGGAAAAAAAAATCTAAAACTATAAAAAACACTCTTATTTTACAATTAACCTTGTATTTCTAACCCATTGTGTGTGTCTGAAATGACTGTGCCTGACCTGATTTAAAAACAAAATTGCCAAAGTATGCTGACAATGTTTCATTCAGGCCTCTAAGGAGATTTAAGTCAGACAAAGCCCCTTGTTGTGAGAGCTATATGTTGCTTTAAGGTCACTCGCCTATTCACATTAAGAGCTCCATTCATCTTGAAATCCTCCCCAACGAGGCTGCAGGAACTTTCTGTTTTGCTGCAGTTCATTTTCTCCCCACTTTGTATAATCGTTCTGAGGACATCATTAGCTCCAGGGTATAACTCAAGGCAGTTTTCCTATTAAGCTCTGAGAATTTCTCAGCTTCTTTCCCCATCTGTGAGACCTCTACAGCCATGAACTGAGCTTTGCCCACTGTTCAGTCCACTCAGTTCTGTTACTCAGATGACCACCAGGCAAGGAAATCCTATCAACACACTAAAAATAGCAGAGGCAAACCACAGGATATAAATTACTCCCTCTGACAAATTTACATTTACCTGTTCAAGCTTCAATATTTTGGCTATAGCTGTTATTAGAGGTGAGCATCAGTTCTGCCTGTGATGACCTCATCATGCAGCTGATTATGGGATGCTGCAGCCAAACACTTGTGATGACACCACCAACTTGGAATGGGCATATCAATCCCTCAGGCTCCTGTCACTCATGTGAATCACATCTTTATGCTCACGAGCCCCCTTGGATATTGTCTGACATTGCAATCTTCAGTAAATTACCCTGCCACTGCCAATCTCACCGTTATCTCACAAACAATCAAGCAGGCAATCAAACTGCTCTGAATTGCCAGTTCAGGACCTGGGAGGCTGGAAACCTCTCCATTCAACAGCAGGGAAAAACCTGCCTGTGATTCCTTCCATGTAAGAAGGTTTTGCTGCAGTTCTGTGAAATCAGACTCAGATGCTTTCAGATGCTTACAACAATATTTAGAAAAAACAGGCATAGAGCATAACACAATGTACTTTTTAGAACATTATTACTTACATGGCTATATTCCCCTGTAGTAATTTGTTCTCAGATGGCAAGATTCAGGATTTAGGATATTTTTACCTTAAGTGAACTAGCTGATCCAGCTTGTTGCAACAGCAGCAGTGAGGTCTGGGTCTGTTCAGCACACACAGCCAGGCCCTGGGCACTGCTGCTTGGTATCAAAGGCTTAGACACCACTGTGCTGCTCACATCCACAGCTGCTGCTCTTACTGACTTTGCTGCTCTGAAATCTCTGACTCCATGCATGAAAGAGTAGTGCTTACTGTCAGAACATATCCGTTTTTAGCTCACTTTTGCCTAATTTGCTATCTGGACTATTATCAGAGAATGGCTGAGATTGGCAAGGACCCCTATAGGTGATAAGGTTCAGCCCCCTGCTCAAGCAAGGCTACCAGCTGCTGGTTGCTCAGGTTGCCCACAGAGCTTTTGAAATGTCTGCAAGGATGGAAACTCCACAGCCTCACTGGGCATCCTGCTCCAGTGCTCAGTCACTGGACAAAGAAGTGTCCCCCAGCATCCATTTGTGCCTGGGTTGCTCCTCCTCAGCTGCAGGACCTTGCACTTCATGAGGTTTCTCTCAGCCCATTTCCCCAGCCACACTGTACTATTATGTATGAAGTAAATTGTTACAGAATCATTTATTTGCTTTAGACTCAGCTGATTAAAACACAGCTCGAAAAAAGTACCTTCTGTAAAAAAAAAATTCTGCTATTAGCATAAATTTTAATTAGAATTCAGTACTTTGGGTTTTAATATATATTTCAGAGCTTGTCATCCTCCAAATTTCCTCAGGTATTCTGAATTATTTACAGGTTAATTCAATGACAAACCCTCACCAGTCACCTCCCCAAAACATTGCTGCTTTTCATTGCACACACAGCTGAGTTTCAAGTGGGCAGTGACCTCTCTGATGACCTCTCTGCATGCTAAAGGGAGGAGACTGGAGAGGGAGCTAAGATGGTGCTGAACCTCCTCCAACAATTTCAGACCAACACAAGTCCTGACTTGGCCTTACAGAGATGAAAGAAATAGGAAATTTTGATCTGATTTAAACTGGCAGCACAGGATTAGCTCTCCATTGCTGTTTGTGGTTTTTCTGAATTCCCAAATCTTTTCAGAAATGAAACAAGTAACTTGGTATCCCTCTTGAAGAGTTCACTTGGCTAATGGATCCACACATTTCTCAACTTTCTGTGAACTGTTCCACAAGCTTTTTTGGCAGACTTCACAGCACAGAGAAAACTTCAAAGAAATACTTGAAAGTAGATTAACCTACTCATGCATGCCCTATTTATGACTGCCTTATGATTGTGTTCCTCTTGACCATCATTAGAAGGAATGAAAAAGCTCTCAGGAGGAATAGTGATCTATTTCACCACATTACTGTTCTAATGTATTTAAAATCCCTCCCCATCAGTGTTCCAGTGCCACTGAATATATTTCTCACCATGTCCAGGTTACTGCATTGCAGAATGAGAAAGGTGCTTCACCTTTCTGCAGAAAGTTGATGCTTGAGCTATTGGGGTTTTTAAATCTCAATGAGTAAACTACCTATAGTTTCAACACTTCTTCAAATACCTGCAGGTTATGATTCAGGTTCAATTCATGATGCACATCAGAATGAGTCAACTTTGACCTGACATCCATCTTGCTGAGACAGGGATTTCCATATCCAGCAAGGGACAATTCTGTTTCCAACCCAAAACTCCCGAGCCCACGCTCAGCAGAGGGCATCCTTACACTTCACTAGCTGCAGGAGCTGGGGACTTTCAGAGCCTAATTCCTGGAAATTTTTCTTTTTCCAATAAACATTTCACACTGATGATTAAAATGGAGGTGGGGAGGGGGGGAACAGCAGCTACTAAGAACCCCGAGGGCAAAAGGGTCTTTGATCACTCTAAGGGCAAATTAGTTAATTTATCATGAACCGATTTTAATTATGTGCAGTATTAATATACCCAAGGTGAAAGAATTAGAGATGCTCTATCAGATTATCAAAAGAGTAGGCCTTCTCTGCCAACACAGAAATATATTAATTGAGCTCTAAAACTGCATGCAAAACTCTTTCCACAGGCAGGCTATGCCACAGCCCAGTATATTCTATTACCAGGAAGTTTATCTCATATTTAACCCAAATTTTCACACTTTTGTAGCTTGATCTAATTACTGTTATCTATATTGGCATGTATCATTCAAAATAATTCTTCAGAAATTCCTGGTGCCAACAAGAAAGAAAAGGCTTCTATTCCTGCTCCAGCCCTGTGAAGTCCCCCTGTAAACTATCTGGAGATTCAATGCAGCACTGCCTTTTGTATCTAACTAATGTTTTTGTAACCCAAACTGCCTTTCAGGACAAGCTGGATTGTAAATCCCAAGTTGTGGTAAAGTAGAATGAACCTGGAGATTGGTTGTGCCTTCGAACACCCAAAACCCTCCCCAAGGAGGTTTTAGAGTACCCTGGAAGAGGAGAGTGGTGAGGCACCAGCCCCATTTCCCTGCCTCACTCAGGATCCCTGTGCTGCCCGGAGCTCTGGCAGGCAGGAAAAGCCTCACTCCTGACAGCCCCAGCTGCAGGAACTTACTGCAGGTGCAGCTCCAGCTTGGGAGTCCCCCAGAACCTGCAGATAATTGATGCCCCAACTCCAAACCACTCCTTGCTCAGAGCCAGGCTGACCCAAAGGGCTGCAAGGTGAGAACAACCTGGAAAAAAAAAAAGTTTGCCCAGCTCCAGTGTATATGGACACCTCCAGGGATGCTGGTGCCTTTTCAAACCATGGAATCTGCAGGCTCTGAGCTTCTTGCCTTCCCTTCTCCCCAGTTGTGGGAGTGAGTTATTGCACATCCCACGAGGGACAGGGAAGGATAAGCTGGCTAATGTGTGTAAAGGCATTAGGGGCTGACATGGAGCTGTGACACAATCACACACAAACACACTCATGAGCTCTTGTCAAACCTGGAGTGCCTACTTTTGATACAGATTTTATACCCCAGCCCATGTGACTCTCTCTGGTCCCCATCCACTCCTGATTTCAGCTCCTGATTGCATTTAATGTTCCACAACTGACTATTGTACAGGCTCTGGGAAGGTATTTTCTGTGCCAAGAGTATTCTGGGTATTTATATTGAGAACTTCATAAAATCTTTTGTCTGTGCTGAATTAGAGACCCCCGCTGAGGCAATGCTTGTTGAGGCAAGCTAAATTACATGATTTGCTTTTGTGCTGTGAAATACTTGTATTATCTTAAATGTCACGAGCTTGATGCTGTATCAAGTCACAGGATTTGTAATTTTCTAAAAGCAATTTTTTCTAAATGTTTATTGCAGGAAGACACTTCTTTTTTTCTTTCTATTTTCCTTCTGTCTAATTTCAGAGATGAGTTTTCCAAGACAACTCAAATAAACAGCCTTTCAATCAGTCAAGTGCACTGTCCTGACAGTGAACTTCACTAGAAATGCATTTTTCTTGTGAATTGAAGAGATTTCCTACTGGAGCATATAGTTGACTTTCTCTAATTCATTCTCTTTAATCCATTGTGCCAAACAGAATTGCCACCAACTGTACTTCCTGGTGGGGTTAAAGATATAGAGCAACAAACTGAAGGGCAAAATTTGCCTTCTGAGAGATGCACACCTCTCTTTGGAAAGCCAAGTGGAAAAGAAATTAAAATGTATTTTAAAAAGAATGTGCCACTTTGCATAACAAATAAGAAATTCCTCATTTCTATTTGGCTTAGTATTCTATACTGCTATGGGTTGCTTCCTTTCCTTCTCCTACCAATTTCAGTCCAGATAATTACATTGTGAGGAGAAATGTGATCTGGGAGGTGACAGAAGAAGTGATTGCATTTAAGCTTTTTAAAAATATTTTTAAACCTGTCTGCACCTGTCCTCTCCATCCTGATCAAAATTTAGCAAAATTTTACTTCTTTCCTCTTTTTCTTTCTCTGAGATGACATATTTTAACTATCTTGCCAATAAAAACTATAAAGATGAGTAAATTTGAACAGATGCAAAAGGTGGGAGAAGAGAGAAAGAAGGAAAAGGCAAGAAAGAGCAACCCCAGTGGGCAATATGGGCCTGTGCCAAGGCTGCCTCTGCAGAGGACAGGATTCTTAAATCTCTTTCCCAAATTATCCCAAGACACTCAGGAGAAAGATTCCCCAAATGTGATGGAAATTAACTGCATCCAACATTTAATGAGACTGTACTGTAGGAAAGACATCTGAGTTTTGATGTGTATCCCAATGTCTCACACAGCTGGAGGTGCTGCAAAGTCGAAGGTGAAATTTAGTTAAACATATGTAATTTAAGGAGGCTGCTTTGAGATACTAAAAACATTTTTCTATTTAGGAACAAGAAAATTATTATAAAGTAGTTACTTCAAAATGATGGGTATAAACAGCCACGGTAGTGACTTCTTTATGCAATACACTAAAAGAAATAGGAAAGTAAAAAGTAGCATATCCTCTCCCATTCCTCAAAATACCATCAGTAATGCCTTCATTTCCTAAAATAAAGCCAGGGTGAATTAAATGGGCTATACGTGTCTATTAGGGGGATTTTATATTGTAATCACAATTACAGGTCTTAAAATAAAGCTATTTCTAATCCCTCCAAAAGATGCTCAATAATGATTAGATTACTGAGGGACTGATTAAGGGAAGATATTAGCTTTAGAAGCAGCCACAGTGTGCAAATTATGTAATCCAAACATGGTCTGGAAAACAGAAGCACTTTCCAATTTAGAGAGATCTTAAAAGTGAGTCAATGCCAGAATCCCCTTACTTTTCAGTTAGGCTTTGCCCTCACTAAGAAATGAAAAAACAAAACGAACCAAACAACCAACCAAACAAAAACACACACACAAAAAAACCCAAAAAACAAACAAATAAAAAAACCAACAAAAAAACCAAACAAACCCCAAAAAACAAAAAAAACCCCACCCAAACAAAAAAAAAACAACAAAAATCCCACCCCAACAAAAGAACCCCCCAAGAGATAAATATGAGTTTTTTAGCAAAGTAGCCTATGCACCATAGTAACCCTAAACATGTTCTTTATGAACCATAGAACCACAGGCTGGTTTGGGTTGGAAGGGACCTTAAAGCTCAGCCACTGTCACCCCCTGTCACGGGCAGGGACACCTTCCACTAGCCCAGGTTGCTCCAAGCCCTTCCAAACTTTGGCACTTCCAGGATAAAGACCTAGTTAAACCCATGTCTTGATTTGACATGTGATGGTAAGGAAAAAGCAGGTGAATTTTGCAGTTTACCTCAGATCATTCACCCTGAACAGCCGTAAGAGGAGAAAGCAGCTTTGGAGACTCTCTCCTCTTGCTGCTCTGGAATCACATTTTATTTGTGCCAGTAATCCACACTGACATCTCATTTAAAATGAAGATTTGTAAGTCTAAAAGAGAGGGGGACTCATCTGCCTCTTCTAGGAATAAACTAACTAAAGGACATTAATCTAAAACGGAAAGAAAATATTAAGTATAACCTTTCATTTTTCTCTTTTTGAACTATGGTATGGAGTTTGCATTGTGGCAGATAATAAGACAAAGCAGGACAAATGGGAAACCCTCTGGAGTCAGTGGCAATGCTCTCCTTGACATCCATAAAATGAAGACTTGGCCCAAGGCCTTTGAATCTGATTGTGAGATACAATTGCAATAAGAATGGCTGAACAGGGAAAAAGCTCCAAAAGATGTTAAATCTGCTGCCACAGAAGACAGGAAATGATAGTTCCCTTTCATGCTGAAGGAATTGTATTTTAACAACATGCAGGGATGGACAGAAAGGAAGGAGGCTCAACTGTCGAGAGAAGACTTCTTTTAGGCGAGAAAAGAAGTATTTTTAGCTACCCTACTGGCTTCCAGAAGAACAGCTTGTGTGTTCTGTAGTACCCCAGAACTCCTTGCTTATGTTAACAGAGCAATGTTGGTAATGGAGCAGCAAATGAGTTCAACACTTTGCTGCAAATAAACTCAGCTGAGTTTCAAATGAAACGAGTGACTGGGAGGAGAGGCAATTTCTTTAACTTCCAATAAACTTCCATTTTATGTGAAACTTGGGGTTCTGGTAACTAGCTGGATTTTTAATACTGATTCCCATAGTACACTTTTCAGCTTTGTCTAATGAGAAAACTTAATTTTATCTGTTCCTTTATATACAGAGTCACAATTACATAAAGGTGCAGCTGAAGGACGGAACACACATCCCTTCCAGCCTCTCCATTCCTGCAAACTCCTAAAACCACACAGGTCAGAGGACAGATTCCTGGCCAGGTGTGTGGTGAAGCAGACATGTATAGAGCAGTACATCTTAGGCAAAGCCAGGACTGCATTCTGAGATATCAATCATTAAGTGATTAACATTATGTTCATTTTTGAGTTTTGTTGTAGCTCCTGTGAATTTGCCAAGCTGGTGGTCAGGACAATGCCTCTTGTCCTCACATGGGACAGGACCCCATGACATCTCAGAGAAACCTGAACCCCAAAATAGAATTGAGCAAACTGCAGCAGCACAAAACACCAAGGCATGAGAGAGGCTGCGAGTGCTGCAGTGGCACAGCCTGTGGGGAGCTGTGTGTAGGAAACACAGCGTGGCTCAAAGTGATTCTGGTTTTTCAGGAATGCCTGGAAAGCTTGTGGAGAAACAGCAGCTGAACAGGTGTTGAACAGCACCTGAGCTCCCTTATACAAACATTCTATGGGAATTAATAAGGATGAGGCTATTAAGAGCAGGACTGATCATTGAATTAAGTGCTGAGCAAAGGGTCAAATGACAAGAGATTAATTTCTGCCTTTATCAAAAATACCCCATGTGAAAACATGGGGGTCAAAGGGACTTCTCAGGTTGTTAGGATCTTGGATCAAGCTTGGATTTTCAAACTATTTACACTCTCAAAACCAGTGACCAGTAACCTTTCTAGTCTCTGGAAAAAAAATTACTTACAATGCAAACACTGAGAACATCTGAAGAGTTCTCTCCTAAACCTTTCCTGCCTTCAGCTAGACCAACTAATTTTCTTTCAGGTGCTTCACTGTGGTAAACCAAAATCCAGGCAACTTGCATGATAATGAAATACACAATTCTGCATTAATTATTAATTCATAATATTATGTATCTGTTGTATGACAATTCTCTCTGCATTCTTTGCCTCTGATGAGCTCCTGTTTGCCTTCCTTGAATAAGTTTTATATTTCTACAATTTTTCATTAGGATGAGCAGCTGAATAGTGTCAATGGTCATTTTTTCCCCTGCTTGCCTGTCTGTTTTAAAAGTGCAAAATAATGTCCTGGATAGATAAATAAACCTCTTATTCTAGTTTTTCTAATAATATTTCCAACCTTTTTACTTTCTTTGAGGAAATTCTAATAATACATCCATTTCAAAGCATGTAAAACCTGCAAAGCTAAGCATTTTATCTTTTTGTTTCTGACACTGAATATTAACACGAGTTTAGTGGGTTTTGTTGTATACTTAAATGCCACTTAATGTACTCTGGCAGTTAGATTCTGCTCTTTACAATTCAGTAACAGCTATAGAGCAAGTTCTAGCTCTCTGAAACTGAATTAGCTTTAGAACGTCTGAAACACATTTGTAAACACTGAGTTTGTGAAACCAAGTAACTAGCAGAGGATTTACAAATTAAAACTAGTTGATGATATTCAGGTGTAGTTAATATCATGTAATCAAAAGCAAATACACCTGTTTCTCAGTTTGGGACTTAGAATTTCTAAACCTTGAAATCTTATGTAAAATTAAAGCATTCAGCCTAATGATAATTTTACCCTTGATAAAGCCCGATGTCACTTTGCAGTTTTAGGAAATACATTTATAAAATATTAATCAGCAAACAGCAGATGTTTTCTTTAGATTAATTACTGGCCAAAGAAAAGGGAAGGAGTCTCAAGGAAAAAAGCTGTGTCTGATGCTTGGTTTATAGCAGAAGCACATGAAAAAGAATCTATGGGACTTACTAAAGACATTACATTGAAAGGAATAAGAAAGTTCCTTTAATTGAAGGAGCAAATTAACTGAACTTGTTTAGAAAGCAAACATCTCAGAACTGCTTTCAGGCCACCGTGCAAGGCTCTACAAAACCAGAACAACACCTCTGAAGGGAAACACAGGTCACATCCTGTATTCAATGGGGACTTGCCTGATGAAGGGCAGGGAAAATAGAGCGGGGATGTCAGCCCCTTACCCTACACACCCATTTCAGCACACCTCAGCCAGCCCTGCAGAGGCTGGGACGTGAAATGGGCAGTGTGACAGCAAGGGACAGCCCGACAGGGGCTGTGGGACAGCAAGGGACAGGGTGGCAGAGTCTGGCACGTGAACTGTGCAGTGTGACAGCAAGGGACAGCGTGGCAGAGGCTGTGGGGACAGTCCGCAGGGGATGACAGCAAGACACGGCTTGAAACGGGCTGTGGGACAGCAGGGGACAGCCCGGCAGGCTGTGCATAGGAGAGCACGGCCCCAAAGGACAGCCCGACAGGGCCTGTGGGACAGCAAGGGACACCCTGACAGGCTGTGCACAGCAGAGCACGGCCCTGGCCCCGGCACGGACAGAACAAGGCCAGCACGGAGACTCGGGCACGGGGAGCGGCGCCCCAGGAGCCCGCAAGAAGGCAGCTCTGCTCTGCTCTGCTTTGTCCCGCACGGCCACAGCTCCCTGGCCTTTGATGGAGAGAAATGTGACACTGGCCAGCAGCGGCAGGCACAGCCCCTGTGCGGGACAGTGACTCCCGGAGCGGTGTGTGCTGCCCTCTGTCCCCTCGGGACCGCGGCCCGCAGGCCTGGCTCACCTCCCTCGTTGTCCTTGTTGTCGGCGCAGGCGGTTTCCATGGCCACACTGCATCCCGGGCCCCTCCAGCCGCTCTGGCAGACGCACTGCCAGCTGTTCTGGCCCAGCGTGCACCTCCCGTTGCCATTGCACAGGTCCGGGCAGCCATCTGGGAGGACAAACGGACACGGTGAGCCCCGGGCACTCCCTCCCCGCTGCGCTCCGGCCGCGTTACTGTGCAGACAAAAAGGCTCGGCCCTGCTGCTGGCAGAACACTCGGAAAAGGAAGGGGATGCCCTGGAGAGATGGGGATCTAGCTCAAGCCGAAGGGAGGAGGAGCCCTACCTGCTGTAACACATTTTAAGAACCTTCTAAAAGTCCAGACCTTGAGCTGATAGAAACGACAGTCTGCTGACAGAAGATCTCTTATTTTCCCCACTATATGTGTGTACAAATGAGGGAGAACATCTTCAACAGCCTTGTCAATGCTCAGACTTTTTGTATTGAGTGTTGCATCATTCTCCAGAATGTGTCTAAACACAAAGTTTAAATAAATACTTTTGAAAGTGTTTTCCTTCATTGACGGTAATTTCAGAATACCTACCTATTTAACACTAAGTTTACTTATATTTTGGTGTCACATCTTACACTTTCTGAAAAACATATTAGAAGAGATATCCCCCCAAAGATGTGTGTTTTGAATTGACTATGAATATGACATGACTTATTGTATAGCAAGAGCCAAATTAGGAACAAAAAATATTAATTAGCTAAGCTGCTTACATGTTCTAACAAATGTCCATAGGTGATAGAATACCTCAACTCCTTTTTCCTGGAATTAAATGAGTCTCAGGAGACACTACTGTATCTTACTGAATATTCATTATGAAAAAAGGCAAGAAAACCAAACTGCAGTCTTGGTACATAGAACCAAATCTATCAATCCCCAATCCACACAAGCATGAGTATTTGTCTGTGGGACGACAGAAGATTTGAGGCCTGCAGCCAAGCTCACAGCACCTCTTCATGAGTCTGAGCAGGAGAAGACTGTGTTGCCTGACAATAGTTTTCTGCTTTTATAAACCTGTTCAGAAAGCCACAGCTCTGAGTTTGTCTCTTCCTGCTCCTCCCAGCTGCCTTGGCTGTAGCCAGGTGAAGTCAGAGAGCAGTTTTTCTGACCCCAGACTCATTATCACAATGCTGCAGGAGTTTTCCATACAACAAAGTGATATCCCTGGAACTCACACAGCTGGTATCACAACAGGTCAAAGACTATTCTGTTCATAATACACAGAAAGTTCATGTTACAAAGAAAGCTGTCAGCAGATAGAAACAAGTCCTACAAGTTTTATTTCAGTGTTGTTACGTAATAAAAAAAACCCCCATTCACTTAAATTTAGGGTTATTTTTCACTACATATCTTAGCTTAAAAAAAATCTGTTACTTTTGCAGCACAGGTAATAGATTTTCAAGACATTTAGTTTATCTCTTTCATTTGCCAGGTTGTTTGAATGACCAAAATGATAATGTCTGAGGGGAGGCATCACGCTGTAGCACAAATTATTTGTTTTAAATGAAAAACAAATAGTAATTGTGACTATACCCACACAGTTGGTTTTATACCGAGGCACCAACGAGAATTAAATCACTGAAGCAGTTTGCCTTGCAGCGTATGAGCAAGATGAAAACATGAACAGTAGGGAGCTAGCAAAATCCCTGAAAAGTTTTAAGTGCAGCTGGGGATTAATGGACATGACTTTGCGTTTAGAGAAGAGAGGGAAGGCAGCATCACTGCCACAGACATGGTGTTGCTAGGAAACACGATGCTACCTCCACAGAGCTCATTTAACTGCAGCCTTCCAAAGACAGACCTGGTGTCTGAATAGCATAAACACCAGAAGGAAGGGAATGAACAGCAGTACACTACAATAGGATCCAAGTGCTTGGACAATAATGTCTTCCTTAAAAGATTTATTAAGTTAATGATGAATTAGCTTTGAAACAGCCTTAAGTAATGGACAATTAATTAGGTATTTTGCATGGTTATATCTCCATAAGTGCCTATATGCATATATGGATTTCTGGTTTTGCCTTTCTTCAAGCAAGTATCTAAATAGCATTCTAGTCTCTTAGACCAACCAGAAAACAGACCTCTGTTATGATATAGCAATAACAGTTTTCTTCTAAAAAAGGCTTATATTTACGAATTGCACTAACTATCTCTATTTAAATCTTCCTACCAGTGCATGTGAGCAGCGATTATTACTGATGAACATCATCTGCACACACAGGATTTCCACATATCTCATGGGCTTGGTGGCCATCAAGGAGAGTGGACAAGGTGACAAAATGCTTCCTTGAGGAGCCTTCAGAGCCTCAGCCAAGGCTCAGTGGCACAGCTGGACAGATGGCCTTTGCTGGCCAGGCTCACTGAAGGAAGAACACCTCGGGCTCAGTGCTTTGGCAGAGCCTGCCTTCATTCTACAGCCACACTCAGCAGTGTGCTGCCTCCTGGCTGGCTGGGGCATTCAACACAGGCACACAGGGAAGGGCTATCAGGATCTCATCTCAAGAAGCAATCCAGCGTGGGATGAAGCTCTCAGTCACCGCACAGAAAAGGGCCCTTCGTGCTAAGCAGACAGGTTGCTATTCCTGGTGTGTAGAGAAATTCTTCTCATCTTTTCCATTACAGTATGCTTAATGGAAAATGTCAAGAAGCAAGGTTAAAAAAGAAGAAAGTGCTTGCTTAAAGTGCTAGATTGACAACCTATTTATTCACAGAACAGGCAGAGTACAGGCAACAGCAGTTCGAGTGTCTCACACTTTTCTAGCTGCTGCTAAAGGTGAAACACTAATGCAGCCTCCCTCCTCTATCTCCAGCTTGCCTGTGGAACTGGAAGTTGGGAGCTTTAGAGGCACATATGAATTCACAATTAAAACAGCAAGAGAGATCTCAGAACATTTTCCAGTGTTGCATCAGGAATCTGTAATGAGCTTATGAGAGATATCAGAGTGAGAATCACTATGAAAACAAAAGCCATAATATGGACTGTGCTTGGTTCAAAAATGGAGGGTGCTGAATATATTTACGAGAGAATACTCCCAGGTTTCATCTACAGTGAAATTATTCTGAGATTAAATTGTAAGGACGATAGTTCATTTTTGAACTTGGCTTATTAATTTCCAGTATTTAGGCAGTACATGGAGAATTCAAATACAATTTTGGATAAATTCTGCACAGAGTTCCTTTTTACTCTGGTATTCCCAAACTTTTGGTATACAAGTACACATGTCCAGCTTCCCACACATATATAGATTTTCCATTGCATAAACTACTACATATACTTTAACTCCAAACCAAACATTTTAAGTAAATTAAAACATAAAGTCTGCCCAACCACTTTGTGGTTTCAGTCAGAATCATCAGAACTCTCATTTATGGTGGGGCAAATCTTTCTGCAAAAAAAAAGGAAGGGAAAGGGCAGCCAGGGAAAGAGAAGTTAGAGAAACCTTGCCCTTTTTTAAGTTTTCAATCTTTGATGGAAGAGGCAGCCTATTAGTATAATTAAAAGAAAAAAAGAGAATAGGAGAAATGAAGGGGGGAAAAAATCTAAGTGGTGTCTCAGAGCCACTTAGAAAAAAACATTATGCTTTTAGCCTCTGCTCAGTTTGTATATGGGAAATAGAAGTAAATCAAGAGCTTGTGTCTTTTGAGTCCTTCTAATCCTATGCCATCAGCCATTTATTCTCCAAATAGCATCTTCCAGCAGAGTGGGCTCCCAGCATCTCTCCCCATTTAGGGCACATGTGCACAGCTACAGTCTGGAATATGGCATCTCGTGTTTATCTTTCCACATGACCTCCTTTCACACATCCTGATCCAAAGCCTGCTGGCACTCACTGGAGCCTTTCCAGTGACTCCAGCTGAGGCTGGACCAGGTGGTCCTGTGGGTGAAGAAGCTCTGCAGTGAAGAGTGTGTTCTCCAGCACAGTGTTTCCTCACTCACAGGATGCACATGAGTTTCAAGGGGAATATTTAAATTACATTTCAATCCTCCTCTTCTCATTACAGCTGTTAATTACAGAACTGCAGCAATTAAAAGTAGTCTGGGATATGATGGCACCTAAAGAATTTAGAGAAATGACATAAAAGCAGTAATGACAATAGCCTGTTTAATTTGGATTTTAGAGGATAATCACTGTTTTCATATTTTCTGTTCATTCCTTCGGTGTGCTGCTTGGTGTGCCTACAGCTATCTAGCAAATAATAAATGAGGTACACAGAATGAGGTACCTAGCAACATGGAAAATAAAATTATGCTTTTTATTTGCTATTGTTATTTTTTAATCCTTCAATTCCAAAGCCTGCAGGGCTTAGTTAAAGCCAAAGAAAGAGCATACAAATAAAAATGACACAGTGTTATGGTAGGCACATGCACAAGTCATTTTCTACAGAGTAATACTTCAACTGAAATAAACCCCAAACAGGGAACAAAACACATGTCAGTGAAATAGAGTGTTGGTTGAGTGAGAGGTGAGGCCCCCATGAGTGAGTTTCGACAGTTCCAGAACAGGCTGGAGCCATGCAGAGGCTCCAGCCCCAGGCTCTGAAGCAGGGCGGTGACACTGATTGACAAATTGCTGAGAATGAACCCAGGCCCTCAGTGCAGCACAAAGCCCAGTGTCACTGCTCACGTACCACAGCAGAGCTGCTGCTTCCCAGAGAGGGCTCAGGGAGAGCAGGAGCTCCTCTGTGGCACTCAAGTGTTTGCCACCAGCATGCTCTGACTGCCTTGCTGTTTCTTTTTTTCCTTTTTTTTTTTTAGAGAAAACATTTTGTTAAAAACTACTCAACACCCTAAACAGTATTTTAAGCTACACATCAAACAAAAAAGTAAAGAATAAATATCTACTTGCACATGTGCTGTGCAGATGAATACATGCCTGAGATAGAACTACAGACTGGCCCAGCTACAATTGTATTTATTGAACAGGCTGAAAGAAAAAAGAAAGGCCATAAGGTATGTTTAGAGCCCTGAAATCCTCCACTCCAATACCTCCTGTGCAGACAAACTGTAGGAGAAGGGAATACAGGTGACCTCACCCCTGAGTAACAGTTGTATCCAATAAGGATGAGAGATAAAAAAGAGGGTGAACTGAGAAGGGGAGGATTATCATGGAGGAGGAACCTTGAGGAGTGTGAAGGAGAGAATCATGAAGAAGGATCCTGGGGAGAGAGAATCCCTGCTGTGAGGTCAGTCTGGGTGTGCAGAGGCTGTTGTTGGAACCTGCAGTCACAGTCTGGCTGGGTAAAAGCTGCAGTCACAGTCTGTAAACTCATCCCTGCAGTCAGAGTTCAGCAGGAAATAACCAGCAGTCAGAGGCTGCAAGGGAAACCCAAAGCAGGAGCTTGCTGCAGCCAGAGTCAGAGAATAGCTGGAGTTAAGAAGACTAAGCTGTGAAGAGGAATAAACCAGGACACTTTTTATGCTGTGCTTAATAAGAGCTCTGCGCCTTGCCTCATTTTTACTCTCTAGTAAGAGGGCTGCTGCAACAACAAGCAATTGGGAATTTTAAGTAAGATTTCTTAAACTGCCTGGGATATGTACGTAGTAATACGTGCCATGATTTAGTTGAGATGTTAGGGCATAGGTTGGGCTTGATGATCTTGAAGGTCTCTTCCAACCTAGTGATTCTGTGATAACAGAATTTCCCCCTAAATTCAGTCTACTATCTAGCTCTGCAATTCCAATCTTTTGCATACGAGGGCAGGAACTCAGGGAAAATCCAATTCTCCAAACAAAGCAGAGAAATAGGAGAAAAAATGTGTGCTGTTTAGAAGAGAAGTAAAGAGCACACAAAAGAGAATTGCTGGTATGAAAAAGTAGTCTCAAGTAAAGTAACTTGCACCTTTCTGAGGAATAGAATAAAAAAAGATAGATGCACAGACACTAACAAAAAGAGAGGGGAGCTCGTATTGCAATATAGGTCACAAAAAATTGAGATTGAAGAAAACCCCAGGGGTGCAAGAGCTTCATGCCTTGTAAACAAGGGATTGCTCCCAGAACATTCCATGTTATCCAACTTCATGTTAATTGATTCAAGCAGAGAGGCTTCTGTGACTTGTGGGGATTTTTATTTTTTATCTTATGTGAAGGTTCTCATCCAAGGAGGAAAGGAATTCATTCACCCTTGTGCACAACCAAAGAGTTCTCTGTCACCAGCTTTTAGTGTGACCCCCTCCAAGCTGCCAACAGCTGAGCAGGGAAAGATCAATAACAGATCAATAATAAAATGTTTACATCACAATGTTGAATGTGCACCCAGAGCTTCAGCAGAGCCCAGAATTAGGCTCCTTATACATAGCAAAGACAGTTTCCAGCAGGAAGGGAGGCTGCCCTGTGGGAAGGTCAGTCACCAGACTGAGAAGCCTCTGCAATGCTGAAGTCCAGGTGCTGTGTGACAGCCAGGCAGAGTTCTGCACCCCAGAACTGTTAATGTGAGCACAAAGACACCTCTCCTCCTGCACAGAACCCAACACTGCACCCATGATCAGATGATGAATTTCAATTGACCACCAGCATGAGCAAAGAAGTTATGTGAAATGTTAGTTAAGAAACTGCTGCAGCCCAAAAACTGCAGCGGAGCCACCACAGTTCCTTCCAGAGCCAAGCAGGTTATTTGCTGAAATTCTGAGCAGGAGCTAAAATTTGACCCTACCAGCACATTTGAGTTACACAGTGTATTCTTTTCAAACAAGACTCATATCCAACTCCTATTCATATACCCAATAAAATGATACATAAAAGATCCAGTAAAATTTGTATTTAAGATAGCTGGGTCTTTCAAATTAATCTTACTGTAACAAAATCCATTTAGAATATAATTCCAGGTGAAATTGCATTCATAAAACTACTACCACGACCATAATCTTTTATTGTATTAATGTTTCTGATATCACATACAAGCACTGGCATCATCCTTTGTAATATGTAATATCCTTTCTGAGAAAGAAGCCTTCTCAAGCTGAATTTATCTCTAAAATAACATCTATTTAAATAGTTTTGTGGCAGTGTAATGATAAAGTGACCGTTCAGACAGGATGTGTAAATTCAGTCAATTGAAGGGCAACAAGCAAAACACTGAATTCATGTTTGAAAGAATATCTAACCTAATTACAATGTAATCTAGACTTAATGCAATTTAGGATTTTTGTAGGAAGACATTCTCAGTTCAGTAATTAGCTTCAAATACCTTTTCCACTTCACAAATCCTTCCCATATTGCATAGAGGAGGAATGAATTCCTTTCCTCCTTAGATGAGAAACTTCACACAAGATAAGAAGTAAAAATCACGTTACACACTTTTTCTCCAAATGTTAATTGCATTTCTTTGACCACAACTCCTTTAACATACAAAAAACTTTACCAAATTGAGGAGTTTAAGTCAATCAAAATGCCCAGTAAGCCAAGTTAGCATTTAGAATGACCAAACAGAACTGCTCCCCTTCTGCCACTGCTACTTAATAGTAGTTTTCATCAGTATTTCAAATTCAGTTTGAATTCAGTAATGTGAGGGAATGGGATTTGAGCACACACAGAGGAATACACAAGTAGGGAGCTGCAGTGAGAACCAGCAGATGTTATAAACTGCTTAAGCAGCTCAGTACACTGCAGAGGGTGCACAGCAAGGGCACTGAGAGGTAACAGCCTGTAGGGAGTTTGTAGGGGGTCTGCCCTAAAATCTATGGGCCCGAGTCTGGTGTCTGACCTCAAACCCACCCTACTTTGAAGGAGAGGTTGGACCAGTTGACCTGCTGACATCCCTTCTAAACTGAATTATCTATGGTCCCCTTTGGTCTTAGAGCTTTATATTTCATAATTTTAGGGTGGGGAATCCCAGTTTTCTCAGGCATTATTAAAACAGAATTGCTTGCTATTCATTAGATATTAATGCCTGCATAGAATTTGTAATTTAGCAATTAACTTTCAGGTATGCAAATGCTGATCCTGTGTAAGTGTGCAGGTTATCTCTAACACAAGAATAAATATGAGCCTTAACAGAAGTAGGCAGTTTCCTCTATTACTGTCTGGCAGATTAGTACCTTTTGTCCCTCAAATTTGGTACAGAACTTTGGAATCCCTTCAGGATGAAAAGCACTATTTAGATGTGCATTATATTTTGCAGCTGATCTTCTTAAAGTATTAATCACATGCCATTAAATGGCTGCACACTGCACGGGTTTGGACTTCAGAGTTCCAATTGTCCAAAAGAAAAACCCAAAGAAAGTGCCAGAGAAAAACGCAGAAGTTTTTATGAAGTATTGTGGAACAGTTTGGAATGAAAAATAGTAGCAATGCACTGAATGCTTCTCATATGCCTTCTGGCTTGCAGCAATCCTAAATCTTCATGACATTAAAATATGATTACAACTGACCAAAAATAATGGGTATATGAATATTAAAATATATTTCACATGTTTGTTAAGGCTGGAATTTATGGAGTTTGAATATACACAAATATAAAGTATGAAATAATGCCCATGACCTAAGAGCATTATTCCACCACATGGGCAATGTGTGAAAAACAAATTAAAATAGATAAGCAGTGTATTCTGAGTTATGTGAGTATTTGTGTATGCTGAGTTTTTTGGCAGATATAGGATAGAGGATGAATATTTCAGTATGTAAAATATACTTTATAAACATCCCTTTAATTCTAAAGTGCAGGGCTCTGTTCTGCATTCCTTATCAATATCCATAAGCCTTATGAATATCATACAATTTTCCAATTTTTTTATCTACCAACTGCACAAATAACTAATAAAAGCTACAGAAATAAAAATGTAGTGTTCACAAATGAACTGGTTTAAATCCTGCATGCATAAAACAGTTCTCTTTTTGTTCCTTTTTTTATCTGTCTATGTGGTGAAGGAAGAAACCTCATAATCCTTCAGATATAGCCAGTTGCTTTGATATTTATACACTAAATAAATCTGTGAAAGTGATTTTGATCTATAAGGGAGATCATCTTCTCCATCTCACCCCCAAGAAAGCCAAAAGTATTTAATCTGCACTTGGAAGAAATTTGGAAGAGAAACGAGCTCTTTAAGCTCTGCTTGCTTTACATTAAACATATTTACTACCAGGCAACTGACGGCTCTGCTCCTCCCCTCGCCTCACTAGAAGTGTCCTTAATTCTCTGGAACGAATACTTAAGTCTTTCTGCTGCTGGGCAGAGCATTTATTTTCCATTTCTCTGTAGAAGCCATCAGAAGCACCAATGAGACTTTTAACTTGATTGCCTTGCGTCTCTATTTGACAGTTTTTAAGCCATCTCAGGGCAGGCAAGTTGTCACTTCTTGCACTGGGACTGTTTTCCAGGAGCACTTAGGAAGAGAAACACAAGGTAAGGGAGTGGGAGATGCAGCCAAGAAATGTGGAGACCACTCTGCCTCAACTGCAATAGGATTGTGTGACCAGGACAATCAGTATATTTAATTAATAAACTTCATTCACTGATTCATGTCAAACAAAAAAAGTACAGAGCTATGTATTGTCAGGATATTTGCTTCGGTTTAAAAAAATCCCAACGGAACAAGGAAAAGCAGAAACAAAGAGGGGTTAAAAGGAATTTCCAGTAAATAATAATGATGATGATGATGATGAAAATCTATGGTTTATGCAAGGGACATCTAAAAGACAACTTGCTAGAGCTTTGTGTAATTAACTCTTCCTTTGCAATGCTGAAAATACAATATGAGTATCTCATAGTATCTCTAAACATAACAAACAGATGTCAAAGGAATTTTTTTTTTTCTATCCAGGTTATTACTTTTCTTAGAAAACTTCCAGGGGAAAGGTAACAGAATATGAGACTGCTCTGAAGACCAGCATTACTGAACCTCAGTGTTCAAATAAAACCATAATTTAGGTTACCCCATTCTGCCTGTTTCCCATAATTTCAATGGGGTATGGTACCATTGTCCATTGCTTATAGCTCAGCTGCCACCAGGTTTCAAAGAGCATGTTAGAAACATATTAATTAAGCTTTCCTTTAGCTAATGACCATTTGTTCAGAGCTGTGAATCTGAGCAGTCTGCAGCCCTTTTCCATTGCTCAGCACCAAGACAATCCTGCCTGGACTGGAGCTGATTTCCAGCAGGTTCCGCTCGTGTGCCACGAGGAGCTGACCAGGGAACACTTTGTAACACCAGAATGTCCCCCGAGGTTTGATGCAGTTTGGCTCTGTGAGAGCTCACGGATCACAATCAAGCAAAGTGAACTTGGGGACAGCTCTGGCTTTCATGGTAAACACGTCTGTGGGAATATGCTTAATCAGGCACTGTGCAGATCCAATTTACTCTAATAACTGCTGTAAGCACTCAGGAAGTTTCTGCAAAAATCCCTTTTAATGGTGTCACTCACTGGAAAAGCTCTCCTGCAGTTTAGTGACACAGCCTTGCTCCTCAAGGTACAAATCTGTCAACACAAGACTTTTTTGTGGGTTCTCCAGCATGCTCACCTGCTTCTCACTCTGAAGGAAACCACATACTAATTGTAATTATTTCCTAGGCTGGGCTGAAGTTGCCTAATCCAAGTAAGGGATCAGTAGCAGTAGCCCTTTGGAAGTTCATCTTTAATAAAACTATAATCTTCAGTCACAGGACAAAAATTCAGAAGCAATACTGATGAGAACTGACATTTTCCTTTTCAGTTCACTGTCATTTGTTCACTTTTGAGTGATGTGCCTCCTCACATTTCATTACGTTTTTATCTCAAGCATCAAAATACAGAAAATAAATAATTAAGATCTGGGGACATATTCTGCAAATAATTTTATTAAATCTCCCATTTCGTATCAATGGGAATGCTCACTTCAGAAATCAGAAACGTTATATACAACTTACTAGGAATTTTTAAAACTGGTGTTTAATCTCAGAAATTCTGACAAAAATCCTTAATAAGTAGGGGAAACTGTAACTGTAAAAGTTGAGTAAACAGATGCAGTCTTCAATGAAAGGCACACGTGTTAAATCCCCCCAGTTCTGCTCAATAAATATTTCCCTTTACAAAGCATCTCATACTTTAAAATTTCCATGCAGTAGATGCTTTTAAATTAGTTAATGAAGATCTTAGGAATTTCATGGTAACTAGAAACACAAATACTGGTCAAAGATTTCACTTAGCATATTCTTTATGTATGGAAGATTGAAAGATTGAAAGGAATGGGGATATAATTAGATTGTAATAAGCATTGTCTTAATTGTATTTTAAAAAAACCTTTTATGTGGAATGGAAATACTAGCAATTTTAGGAGACATTTCAGTGTATCCAAAAAGTCTGCTGAGTGATATTTCATTGCTAATTAACCCTTTTCATTAAGTATATGAACTACTGTTTGTAACTAAGGGTGGGTCTGAGTGATTTTAATTCACTTTTTTACTCAGCATACAAGCAACCAAAATTGTTTTGGAATATACAACACGATTCCAGTGAGAAATCAGCCAATGTCCATTCAGCCTTCACAAACAGGGTGACCTTGACTTTGATACCCTGTTTTCTAAATATGGCAGGCTTTCTCCATTCTAAATCAATATTTCTGACTTATTTTGGAGAAAAAAAAAAGTTTCAAACATTCACAGGATACAATGAAGATATATATGGATTGGTTTCATGATAAAGAATCAATTAATAATGATCCAAGGGAGACAGTAACAAAAAAAGCAGTTTTACCCCTATTCCAAAGCCAATGAAAAGATGAATTGTATCTAAAAATCTGTGTCACTCTACTCCCCCCACCCTGATTCAGCTATTAGCAATGCCTCATGGCAGCAATGTTAACCTTCATTTCAGAATCCTAACGAAGGCCTAAGCAGTGATTTTCTGTCTTAAATCTAAAACATCTTTCCAACAGTTTTTGAAACAAGAAAAGGCACAGTGCTACTGCTTTTCCTGCACTGTTATATAACTACTTAAAAAAAAGAGTAAGGATTAATCAGAAACTGTAAACATTTTAACAAATTCCTTCACTTTTCAACAACAAATAATGATTCATGGTTTTCTGTTTACAGTAATACCTTTATGGTCCAAATGCTAGGGAATTCTACCATTTAAAAATAAAATACAGAAAGGGAAGAGAAACACCTTTTTTTACAGAACTACTTAATTCTGAGCACACTCTCTTCCATTGTGGGACTGGATGCTACAATGCTAAATCTTAGTTTGGGAGATGAGTGATCTGTAAGCCAGCATACACACATCTTGCCTTGCTTTGTGAAATGGAAAGCAGTCAGATCAGTTTATATTTAAACTGTGCTGAAAGGTGGATGCCAACGTGCTGCATTAGGGACTGAGTTCTGCTCTCTGGAATTCCCAGTGGTTAAAACAAAAAGTCAGTTCTCTCATCTGTACTAATGTGTCTTTGTTTTTAGGAGAATCAGCATCTTCTGGGACATTTAGGGGTTTGTGTTTGTACATGCTGAATTTACAAAAATAGCTTCAGTGCTATTCTTGAGGAGCTCTTTCCACAAGAAACTCAGCAATGCCTTTTGATTCCTAACAATTGGAAAATCACAGTATTTGAAGCAGCACCACTTTCAAAATCAATAAACCACCATGATCCAGACAAAAAAATTGCTATTCCTAAACAGGTGTTTTTTATTTGGTTAATTTGTGGTTTTGGATAATTGTCCTCTTAATATTGCTTCTAACCTAAAATCACAACCTAGCAACCTAGTAATATTTTCCACTACAAACTGATTTAGTTTTTAATTAAAAAGAATGGTTTTAATCACAATTACACCATTACATTTACTTCTTGGATACCAAAGTTATTATCCCTACAAATTCTCTTCAGAACAGGGATTGCACCTTGATGCACCGTGGTTCTTTAGCTTAGTTGTTCAATGCTATGAAAAACTATTTGAAGGAAAATTAAAACATATATGGTCTAGATGAATTATGAATGTTTCCTATTTTTCAAATAATAACTTGAATATCTTTAGTCTTCCATCATCTACCTGAAAAAATACTCATCGAAAATTTTATAATTAAACAGAGAAAAAAAATCATCTTTATATGGGTTCATGTAAAAATATACTGAGATGTTAGAAATGTTTATACTTTTCAAATATATGAACAATTAGCTATTAGCTCATGTAGTTCAATCTACCCTAATCAAGCCAGAACATTTAAAAAGAAATATCTAAACCTTTTCTTGCAGCTATTTTGATGGTATCTTGTTTTACAGCATTTTAAAAGCAGGCTACAATCTACTGATGCTGAGTTTGATCAACCTGCTTTGCACTGGACTTAAAAAATGCAAATAGAAACTAAAAATATACTGGGATTAGGAAAACAGCAATAAACTTAGATGGTTCTTTGTCAAAATTATGGCTCCCTAGTTCCAGAATGCAGGACACCCATGGTGTTTGGAGAGGCAGTGTGGAACAGAGGAAGTGCCAGTGAGGTGGGCAGGATTTAGGGGCTGCTTTGCAAACCACGTTTGAGAGAACCCAGAGACTGTTTGACACTTGAACATCTGGGACTTGCTGCCCAGCCCCCAAAAACCAGAGAGCCACCACAAGAAAATCCATCCCAGATGTCAGACACCACCCATGGCCCACACAGCTGGCTGAGCACAGTAAGGCTGGAGTAAAAATATCTTTTAAGTGCAGTAGAGCAAGAGGGAGAAAATCTTTATGTGGATAAGCAGACAGCCATGTCTCCCCTGCCTACATTTTCATTAAGGATAATGTTTTGATCCGTGTCACAGCAAAGCCTTTGTGAAATCAAACTTGCTACTTTTCCATGAAAACTGCTTAACTGTTTAAGAGAGGTACTTTTTTGGAGTGAAATGTCTAAGTGTGCAGTGCTCAGGGTCAGCTCTCAGAGCTGAAAATCCTCAGGGAACAGCTGGGCCACGAATCCTTTCTGCTCTAATCCCGTTAGTGAATGGAGAGGGGATGATGACAAACACCGCAACCTTAATATATCATGTCCTGCTTTTCCTTTGGCTTTCAGCAGGATGGCTCTGGACTGCTGATTAATGAGACACCAGCACTGCTTTGTCTCCATCTATCCCAGCATGGACGTGTTTTGAAGACAACTGACAGCCTGAGATGGACATTAATATGTCAATCAACACTACATCACTGCAAACATGACAGTAGAATGTGCTGGAAATTGTAGAAATCTACTCAGTTGGTCACGATTTCTTGGAAGCTATAAATCAGGTAATGACCTCAGGATTATTCCAATTATTTTCACTTTCAACATGAAGAGATGAACATGGATTAAGACATCAGACCCAAATGCCTTTAAGAATACTCACATTTATATTCAGCTCTTGCATTTCAGTAACCAAAATTATATTTGTAATTTCTTTGGGCAAATGAGATAGATTATATTATATAATGATTTGTGTTGGACAGCAAATTTTGCTTCCTTTTTATATATATATAGAAAAGCTATATGTAAAATGAAATAGGCTGAGGCTACACACAGGAATAATCTCCAGAAGCATCATTATCCTATTGAGCATTTCATAAGCAGGTCAGAACAGGGATGGAAAGAAAGAAGGAACAAGAAAAAAGAGCTGGATAACATATATTTTGTAAAAACTTTCTTCAATAAAAACGGCTCATGATACCTCGTAACTTGTGCTCTGAACAAGTCCCCATATTCATTCCTTAAGATCTGTTAAAAAAGTGTCTAAGTAAGGGCTTTTAGTGAAAGAAGGATGTATCAATATTCAGCATCAGCGTGTATTCATCCTCAGTGAGTAGTTACTGCACAAGAGAGAACTGACAGCTTCAAGAGAAGTCTTTCAATAGTTTCATTTTCCCCCGAAGCCCTAAATAGATCACACAGCAAAATCCTGAGCTGACACCTCAGAGGTGCTACAGAGAGACATTTTTTTCTTTTTATTTCTGACATTAATATTTTTAATACAACATTAAACTAAGAAAATATTGAGTAAAGAATTTCAAAAAGCATTAAATATCTTAGGAAGACAAGTCTCTAACTTACAATGCATCCTACTGTTAATTTGATACCAAATTGGCAAGAAGCTGGTAAAAAAAACCCCAAACCTTTGCAAAGCTTTGCATCTGAAATATTATTCCACAGAGTTTGCAGCAGTCAGGCAAAACACATTTGACTTTATTTGCATCTTCAAGCATGAAAGATTATATGAAACCGATACTGAAGATGCAAGAATGATACCTTGAGAATGTATAAGCAAGAATGAAAGTGATCAAGAAAAAAGTATCTTTAACAGGAATGTGAATAGCAAATCTCAAAAGGATGGACAGGTATTGTTCTCTTTTGTATTTCTTTGTTAATAAGTATAAATATTATATATATGTATATACATGTCTATTTCTCAAGATCCAGCTCTACCTTTCTGTCTCTGTACAATCCATGCCACTGACCTCTCACAATCATTCCTGTGTCTTTGTTGTTTTGTTTCCAGCAACACCGTGTAATTCACTCACTTGCTGAAGCTCTGCTTGACACCACGGGGTACAAAATAATACAGAAAATATTATCTGCAGGAGAAGAGGAGATTGTCTGACTCTGGGAATGCTGCAATGTACAGCATAATCGGCTCTGCCCTTTCAAAAGTTAGATCAGCTCCCTGATTGATTGCCCTCCCTCCCTTTTTGTGGTCTTTTAAGAGTTCAAGAATTGGCCAGAAAATCAATATAACTCATGTAGAAGCCCCACCAAAAGGAGAGAAAAGAAATGTGGTTTTAGTTTGGGAAACTATTCACCAGTATCTTCTGGGTGCACCTTTGAAGTACCAGACAAAATGCAGGAAGTTTAGCTGAAAAACATACTCATTAAATTTTTTGGGCTAGAAAGGAAAAGAAATAAGGTCATGTTCCACAAATATCGTGTAAAAAGAGAAAGAAAAAAGCTATTCAAGTGTTCTGACACTGAGCAGTGACATGTTTCAATCATTTACAGGAAGCCCTCAGCAAAGAATGCAAACAGGAAAGTTCTTCCTCATGAATAAGCTTGCCTTTCAGCCAAAAAAGATCCCCAGCTGCCCCCTGTAAATTCTGCAAACAAAAAGGAATTCTGTTTCTAAACTCCTTGAAAGGCAAGCCACTCTCACTATACACAAATCTCCACACAGAATGCTTCCTTCCAAGTATTCATAATCAGCTACCTTGCTCAGCTATGACAAAATTAAGTGGATGCATATTTTAGGTCTGGATTCCTTAGTGCTACAGGGATTATTTAGGAAGTTTACTCATCCCTGATCCACAAAAATAGCCAGTGTATTTCAGTTTTTGGTATAGGAATTTGCAAAGTTACAAACCAGAACCAGAAATCCCAAGCAAGAGCCATCTGCATAGTCTGGAATCTGGGACTCTACAGCCAAGAGATTTTATTCAGAGGTTTTGGAGGTGAAAAAAAGATGACAAAGATGAGGCAACCAACAAAGCACCTCAAAAGCAAATGTAGCTGGGATAGATAAGAAGCATCAGATTTCCAGGAAGAAATTTATTTACCAGATATTTATTTACCAAGAACTCACACCTTTACTGAAGCACAGACATGTTGGTCTAGATGAGCATTTATTTATCTAAGTGACGAGGAAATTTCCTTGGCTTTGGTTATAAAATGTAACATGACATAACATGTATTTCCAAAATGCTACCCTGTAAGGAAGATTTCTACCTTTTGAGTCTCTGTGTTTGAATGATGGAAGTGAAAATGTGAATGATGTGCAGTGAGTGACAGAAATAATTGAGAATCTCTCAGGTTGTCCCATGAGATACCTGCTGCTCCTCTGCTTTGCTGAAGAGGCACAGGGGGAACAACTCAAACCCCAATGAATTCTTGGCACCACGTACTCAAAAGGCTGCAGCAGAGAAATCTGCTTCCAGTGTAAAAACAGTGGGATAACTGTGTGATACAGGTGATGAACTGGAATCTGCACATTCAGGAACAGCCAACATCTCAAACGTTCTTGGTCATGTCATCATATATAAAATACCAACATATTTCTATATCAGCAGTAATGAAAAGTGGTCATGACCTAAATATTCTATGCATTTTTCAAAAAAAATGAAAAAGAAGTGTTCCTCCCTCCTCAGAGCGTGCAATCTAAATTCCTGTCATTGTGCTTAGAGGGTTTTTTATGCCTTGATAGGTTATAAACTGTTACAGATTAATTTTAAGTTAGAAATCCATTGGAGAAGTCTAATATATCTAGCTCCTTCTAAATTGCTCTTTGTCAGATACGATGGCTTTCCACTGTCTCCTCCTACACACTTTCCATCTCTCCTGAAAATTGCCTCATCTTTGAATCATTACCATTGTAATTACAACAAGAGAAATCAGTAGCAGAAGAAAAAAAAATCTTGACACAAAGAGCTTTATCATGGGACAAAAATATCTTGCTATATCCAAAGATAACACAATGCCCCATTATTAATATTTCTATTGATTATTGAGTCCATGATAAGGTAAAGAACCAAATCTTTACACTTCACCTGTGGTATTCCATCCATCTGAAAGAAAATATAAACATGTCTAAAAGGTCATCCCAAACCACTCCGGGGGTGAAAAGATTTTAGTAAACAATTTTTTATTGGAACCAGAGGTGGAATATGGTCCACATAGTGCTCATCTCTCAAGGGAGAGCATTTAAAGTATTTACCAACGGGGTGTGAGTTAGTTTGGATGTTTCAGAGTGGCTCAACATCCACATGGAGAACCCATTGTTCTGCAAATACAGAACACATAGATAAGTCTGTCTCCCTGCTTGGATAAATTATCAATTCTACTTCCAGCAGTGGCACTGGATTCTCAAAGGGAATGACAGTCCAATTCTTAAGGTAGGCCATTAAAAATAAAGTCCTTAGAAGGAATGCTTCCTCTTAAGCTCATTTAAAAGGAGGATGGAAGAGAGCTCATAGAGTTCAATGATTTCTGGTGAGCCTGCTGCCCCAGGGCAGGAGGAATTTACCTCTGTTATTCCTGACAAGTGTTTTCTAAACGGTCACTAAAAACTCCATTGATGAGGAATTCACAACTTGCTTGGACAACCTCCTTTAGTTTTTCACTTACTGCTTACATGTTTTTTTTTTCCTAAGACAAATATCTTCTGCTGTAACTTAAACTTCTTAATCATCCTGGACATGGAGTTCTTTCTTTTTCCTGTATATTTTTATGCATCTGAAAATATTAGGTTGTTTTCCGTCACATAGGTGACTGTATCCTAGCTTTTTTCAAACTTTTCTCCATTATTCAAGGCCCTGAAAACATAGAAGATAAGATGCAGAGCTAATACAGTTTTCCAAATCCCTTCTTTACTAAGGAACTTGTTCTACAATTTTGACAGTTTTAGTACAATGGCCAAGGGCTCAGTGGAGGAAAGTTGCTGATCCCCAACTCTGGAGTTAGATTTCAGAAAGCAGCACCAAGGCCAGAACTGTGTGAGTTATATGGCTGGACTCAATGATTTTAAGGGTCTTTTCTAAGCTAAATTAACTTAAGCAGAGCCTGAGGAGATGAACTCATCATGTTTGTGTTTTGCCAGGCAGGCAGGCAGGTGGAGGTTCAGCTTCAATGTCTATTCCAGGGGTAGAGCTCATTGGCATCAAAAAATAAAAAAAAAAAGAACAGAAATATAAGAACTGTCTGGGTCAAAATCCACAGCAGAGTATTCATATTACCAAATAGCCTCGAGTACAATTTTTTCCCACTTTCTGTCTCAAAAGGAGTGCTTAACCTACATCTAATAGAGGACATGAACAGACAAGAGCAAGGCTTGGGAATATGACAGGCAGCCACAAAGAAAACCTCCTCTATCACCTTCTGGTCAGAGCTCACCTTAAAAGATCCATTTGCAGACGTTTAAATTTTACTTGTAAATATTTAGGATTAAATCCTGCTTTCACTGATCTCCCAGTGAGATTTTTACCAATAACTTTAAGTCCATGCTCCAGGGATATGAATTACAGATGGAATTACACTTTTAAAATGGTATTTCTGACTGTTTCATAAGATCTCCATATATATCACACTGTCCTTGGAATACTATCTTGACAGTTTATATGCAGAACATCCTCTGCAAGCATTTAAAAACAACAGTTTTAAACATCCAGATATTATTTTCAGTGAAAGTAACAGATCTGTTTTATAACAGCATGCTTTAACAACATTGAGATGATTCAAGGAAAAGCTAACTCCTCCATCTTAAATTTCTGTCATGAAATGGGTTCAAGATTAACAACTTCTATACCTTTCTTTCACTTTGTTATTAGTTTTCCAATTTTTTTTTTTCATCTAGATTACCCTCTATTATTTAGTTATAACTTCCTCCATAATTGCAATCAATGAATAGTAATCACTTAATAAACATATCCTGACAGGTCTATTTTTGCACTGGGAAAAGATTAATTTTCTTTATCACCACTCCAGTAAGCAATTTCTTTTCTTACCTGAAGCAGCAAAGTGAACTGAAGTTCTGCTCTGCTTCCAACAGCAGCTGAGCAAGACCAGACACCCACTCCTTTCACTTTTATATTATTTGGATATAGATTTATCAAAATCTGTGTAACTTGGAACAGCATGCATTTGTATTTGCTTTGATTCTTACACATAATTCTACTGCACACAGGCAAAAGCTGCTTTGCACAAACACCGTGCTAACAACTGAGCTCACACAGCTGTTCTGGGAGGATTTTCTGAGTGCTTTTCTTAAACCAGGTAATTCAGAGAGAAAAAATGCAGTTCTATTAAAACTTTTGAGCTTTGATACTCAACAATGAAATGACAAGGAGTATGCATTCTGTCAAGCATCTATTTAAGGCTAATTTGATATTAAATAGAATAAAATATCCTGAATGAACTCGGATACCTGCAGGTTGCTATGATGATTTGTTTTCCACTGCCATGTAAATATAGCACAAAGAAACTGGTAAAGAAACACAAACAAAAGAAAACGGTTTGTATATAGAAATCTTTTCTTCCTCACAGATCAATTTGCTCTGAGCGGACTTGGCCTAAAGTCCCTGGAATCAAAGCAAGTTTTTCTGCTGACTTAATTTCACACTAGGTGTAGCAAAAACAGAAATTCCAAGTAAATAACCTCTCCTACAGGATTTGCATTTTCTGCCTTAGAACAAACAGACTGTGCAGTTTGTCAGGCACCTTCCAGAAAGGACTAATTTTGGCATCTCTTTAGGTGGACACTCCTCAGTAATTCTGACATTAAATGGTGTGTCAAACATTCAGCTGAAAATGAAATCATAAAGGCAGTACTCTAAATGACAGTGAGTTTCTGTAAAATTTAAGTGCACTTTAATTCTTTACACAAATGCTTAAAATATCTTGAGCAACTCATTGTCGTACCAAAGTCTCAATTCACTCTAAGCACAAATTTTCCAGTGGTAACTTCTAGAAATTTTATATCAATATTGACAAAAATCACTTTTACCATCCTCTTCCTCTGAACTCTGTGTTTCAGCTCCATGTACCACGAACCAGTGGGGTCACACTGAGTTGTCCCTCTGAAATCAATCCCATTCCTGGCATCAGCCTTTGTGCTTTTGTAAATGGCCTCAGGACACGACCATGTGAAAATTCTTACTAATACAGGCCTGTCACAAGAATATCTGTCTGCATGCAACAGACAACTTCTGACTGCACAAATTTCATCCATGATAACTAGAAGGGCATACCTGAATTTTTTGCACTAGTCTCATCTTTGCCACAGGCAGGACCACATTAAGTTTCAAGGAAATCTGTGTAATACATACCAAACAAAAAAAAGCTTACGATATTTTAATCACTTTAGAAGTATCACTCTTCTTCTGGAAAGAACTGATCATACACATCAATAATAAGGAAGAGATCTAGTTCAAAGCCCTGAAAATTAGACTTAAAATCTCGCTTCAGAGTTCACTAGTTCAGCTTGCAATTTTGAGATCTTGGTAAAAGGCATCTTTTTGTCTGCACAGTAATGAAGACTTTACATACACTAATTACTTCTAAACATCGGCACATTACTGAGAGATTAGAAAGCAAAACAAATTTTGTGCGAAGCATCAACTTCTGAAATAAGCCATTATTACAGAATTTAATGAAAAAATTACATACCAGGCATTTTGTAAAGATTTGGGAAGAACTTTGAAAACAAAATGCCTGGATTGATCTAGCAGAGGTATGTTGATATGATGGAAGACTGAAAGCAATTATGAAAAGAACACTCTGCATCTGTGCTGGTCACAAAGTGTTCAGTCATAAAAGCTTTGATTTAAATCATATTAGCACAGTGTGGCAGAAGCATGCAGCACCACAACATCAAAGGATATGCCCTGAAAATATGTATCTTTTTTTTATTTTTTATCTCTCCAATAGGAGTATACTTTTAGTTTCCAACTCACGTGCGTATCGGAAATGGTTTGTATATCCAAAGAGAAATCAGAGGGGAATGAAAAAGAAAAACAGCTTGAGGGATGCAAGAATCTCACCACACGTTTAAGTAAAGAAATAACAATTCACTTGTAATAGGACTGTCCCATTAGGGTCCCTGGTTGCCATGAAAGTCTCAAGTGACCTACTCTTTTCTTTCTTAAATTCACCACGTTAAGATAATGAAAACATGATTTTGGATTTGGACTCACCAGATTTCTTCTAAGGTATACTTCACAGTTCTCCAAAATTCTCTGGAGAAAAGCACACTTGCCTGAACGTCAGAGTCTCAGTGGATGGGCTAGTCTTGTTTCAGATAAATCTGCTCAGACTTCTCAGAAGGGATGCGATCACTGAGAATTTCCCATTTTTGATTATAGCTCAGAGAAAATAACAGGTTTTTCCTTTGTTTTAAGTAGCTTTTTAAAACAATCCGAATAGACTGCCTGACAGTGCTTGTAGAGACAAAATAAAGAACTTCACTTAGGAACAATTAATTCCTCTTCAGAGTAAATTTTCAAGCACAGTAATTGAGAGGCTAGAACATCATTGCTTTGTGTAAGTATGACCTTTTTGAACTTCCCAGGCTGATGGAGCCCAGCTGAGATTGTGATGCTGATGCTGCAGTGAGCTGCAGGCTCTCAGGGAAGGGGCTCACAGCAGCCCATGGGTTCCCCCATGCTGGCATTGTCTCTGTGCAAACAGCAGGGCCACTGTCCCAGCACAGCACGGGGGAATGGCAGGGAGATGCTCCTGCACCACCAGGGACACACATTCCCCCAGCACTCCAGCCCTGCTCTGGGTGCTGCTGGTGGGGTGTGTTTCACATGGGATGTACAACAGCAGGAGAGCACTGATGCGTCAGACAGGGAAATAAAAAAAAAAAGGTCATTCACACAAAGGAATGCTTAGTTAAGTTTGAGAATCATTCAGGCTTGGATGATACTGAGATATCACCTATAGTACCATGTATTGTATTTGCTGGTATCAGAATCAGAATTGTTAGGTTGGAAGAGACCTCCAGGATCGTCATGTCCAACCCAACCCTAACCTCAACTAAACCAGGGCATCGAGTGCCACATCTAGTCATGGTACTGTTTGCTAATGTGGAATTTGTTGTGTTGTTTTTGTTTGGTTGTTTTTTATTTTTTTTCTTCTCTGTAAATCAGTTTGTCACTGATTTGAAATGATTCCAAGAGCCTATCTGCATTTCCCCCAACTGAGTCAGAGTTAATACCTGAGAGCACTTGGGTCCTTAAGGGAACAGCCCATTACAGCCCACGACAGCAACTATGTCTCTACGATTTATGAAAAGAAAGCAATATGTGCCTGTTTCGGTGCCTGTCGTTTGCCTACCAATGGTGCAGTGCTCCCCATTCCAGCCCTCTCTGCATTCACACTTCCCATCTTTACAAGTCCCGTGCTCCGTGCAGCGGGGGTGGCACACACGCTGGTCACAGCCCGCTCCCGTCCAGCCCTCCTCGCAGCGACAGGCCCCGCCGATGCACACGCCGTGGGTGCCACAGTCTACGGAACACACTTCTAGGAGAGAGAACAGCAGTCACAGACAGCCTCCAGGGAAAGAGAGGGCTGCAGGAGCACCTCTGCTCAAAGATACAGCCCCTCAAAAGCTGGCCCGCTCACCTTCGGATGAAAGCCGGCATTTAGTTTTTGTTTAAAAGTGAACTGAATTAAAAGTTGCTTTGACGCCTTAAGATTTTAGCCTTCCTGTTTTTCAAATATTGTACTGCATTAGCACATAACTCTGAACTCCATAAAAAGTGTTAGCTAGCATCTACAATTAAGCATTTCATCTAGGCCTGAAACTCAAGGACACCCTACAGCATCAGACCCCAAAAGTATAAACAAAAGTGAATTTGGGGGAAGCAAACTGGGAGTAAATGACTTCATTACCTGAAGCTGTAATTGGAGGATAAACCCCTGATACATGAATAGACCAAACTTACATCTGTCTGAAAAACTTGTGACCACTGTCCATCTTGGGTATAGCCCCTTAGAGGCTTTTGACTGCCCAAGGTGTACCTATACAAGGCCTTTAATAAATATCCACTTTTATTCTCTTAACCTTGTCTAGCCTCTGTTCTAGAGGCCTCTGTAGCCACTCCAAGGCATCAGTTTTAAAAAATCTGCTAATGTAGGCTGGACAGAGCTGCAGAGCTGCATCCTCCACGCAGATACAAATGTGTCACAGATGCTGTCCCCAACAGCAAAGGAGGGGAGCAGGTGGCTCTGCTTTACTGAAACCTGGACCTTGGGTGATTTTGACAGATATTGATTTGTTAAGAATTGAGACTGAACCTCACCTAAAACTCATTTGGCAGAGAATGGCAGCAATTCAGGGTCATTTAGAATGATGGGTGAAAGTCACTGTCCAAGGAGAGATTTTGGATTCCTATTACTAACATGGTCAGTTATCCAGTGTCTCACTCCAAAAATTCTACTGCTCTCTGCCAGCTGAAGTTGCAGATAAGTAGAAGGGTCTTTTGCCCCATGCATCACCAAAGAAAGTGGCAGCAAAACTCTCATTCTTTAATTTTTCTGACTGCTTATCCATAAAGCAGAAAGCACATCTTGATATTCATATCACTGGGGGGTTATTCCAGCTGATTAACCTTAGGAAATATCTGAATAACTGTGAAAAATATAAACATTGTTTTGAGAGACCTGGCTTTGACCTACAGCATCATCTCAAGGTCCAACTGACAATGTAAAAGCAAAATTCCCTGTATTTTTTTCCCTTAAATGACGGACATTTTCATTTACAGTTGGGAAACAGAAGTACACTTACGTAACTTTTTCAGCCTAAAAGAGAATCAGTGTTAGAACAAAACACAAACTCATAACCTGCACTCACCTCACAGCCCCAAACTGTGAATGTCATGAAAATATAAATAGATAAATATAAAATATAAATATAAAAAAATAAATAGAGGTACACACACTTCTTCCCAACAAAATAAAGGAGCGCCATCGTGTAACAAACACAACTTTCTCAATATCACTGCATTTCAAACTTGCCATATAGGTAGTAACACTTTAACAAAATAGCAAGGTGATTGCAAAATGAGGAGAACCTGTTTTCCTTACCAACGGAGCAGTCGGGGCCCATCCAGTTGGGGTCACAGGTGCAGAGCCCCGTGTCAGCCAGGTAGGAGCCGTGCCCGCTGCACTGGTCGGGGCACTGGGCTCGGGGCAGCTCGCAGTTCACCCCGCCCCAGCCCGGGCTGCAGAGACATTCCCCATTCACACACACCCCGTGGTTGGAGCACGTTGGGTCCAGGCAATCCACTGCAGGAGGGGACAAAAAAGCCATGCACAGAAGGGTCATTTCACATGAGGGGATGTTTGGAAAACGCGCTCTGAAAAGTGCGTTATCGATAAAGCAAATTGAGGTAGTTCTCCAAGTCATACTAATACCTGGTCTGAGAATGGGAAAGGGAAGTAATTTACATTTTACATTAAATAAATCAAGCAGGGTTTGACTCTGAAATGACAGTTTACTGCAGGAATGCTGTGGTGGGGAAGCATGAAGGCTTAAAAATAGCACTTAAATATATATAGTCAGAGTTCCACACATAAACCTGGAGACGTTTTTTCTGAAATACTTTGAAGCTCCAGTGACTCATGTACTGTATTTCAATTACAAAGTAAGTTAATAATTTGCAGTTTTAAATTATTTTTATTCAGACTATTTTTATAAAACCTGTTATTATTCCTACTGAAATTTTAGAGCATTGTTCGAACATTAGGACAGTCACTTCAAGTACACAGAAGTCAAAATGTCAGTGGCTTTCAGCTTCATTTAGACTCCTAATCATTCAGGCACTTCTGAATGTTTCTGAATGTTTACTAATGGATCCATGGTCCATTAGTAGCTGAGCTGTGAAACTAAGAGCCCTGATTACTTCAACCCATATTCTAAACCAGTAGATTGTTTTTCTTAAAGAAGTAAAACCAGATACAGATATGGATTTCAACCCAGAAACAACAAAGTGAAAATACTTATGATGGAAAATGATGCAATGAAATTCCAGTTGCTATTTGAGTCCCATAATGGAATGTTACAAGCTGTCTTTCAAATGAACTTCATCAGTTTCATTATGAGTTTCCAAATTTTTATCTTCTATCATGAATCTGTATAACAATACTATGCTTTACTGCCAATACCCACATGGAGGCTTTACCAAGTGCCTTTTGCTGTGGAATTGAAGGCCAAGGTCAAATTCATGTCTTAAATAACTTGAATTCATCTCATGACTGGTATATATTAGCTCACAACAGCAGGACCAAGAATGATTTGCATTCTCTCTCACTGCTCCAGGAAGATCTGAGTTTATAATGAAAGTGATTTATCTCTCATCTTTTCCAAACTGATCCCTCTAAATTAAGGCAGAGACATTTTCACTCCACCTGATGTGAACAATACTTGCTCTTACAAATCTCAACTTTTCTACAAACACAGAGCCTTGCCAAACTATTTTATTTAGTTGCAGAACATTTAAAGCAAGATTAGATATAGATTAGATACAGGCAGAGGATTGGCACAGGCACATTTAGAGATGCAATAAAACGATTTATCAGAATACAGTAGTATAGAATTCAGAATGAAGTAGTACAGGAATAAATGATTGTAAAATTTCTTACAAGATCTTAATTTTAATGATGACATTGGCTATTTTGGGTTTGCTTTTTCTTTTTTTTTCTTTAAGATTTAAAGCTGAGTTAATTGGACATGAAAATATTATAATGCAATTTCGTCCTTATAGGTAAACCGAGACTGGTTTGTGGTTCGCCTCAAAGTTGATAAATTTATAAACTGTATTAAGTTACACAGAGTGGTAGTCCTGTATTGAAACTCCTTCTTTGTGCTTAGCCAAATTATAACCTGTCTGAAGTTTACAATACATCTTTTATAGAATTTCTGTTGAACTCAATGGACACAGAGCTGTGATAAAACAGTCTGATTGAATAAAGAAGTAAAGTACACAAAAACTTAGGTCAAGCTGCTTTAAGGGTGAAGGTTACTTCCCCCCTGCATTTGGTCTATTCTGCTTCTTTTAGAAGATATATTTTAACAGAAAATGTAGAAGGGTAATACGTGTATAACATCGTTTTAGGACAGCTAACTTTAGGAGATAATGATAAGTCATAACGTAATCTCCTTGTCAGGAATGTATCATCTTCCTTCTCAAATGAAAGCACTAATGAAAGGAATGTGGAGCATATGAAAAACACCACCTTCTGCTACATAAATTAACTGTCTTCCCTCTATCCCGAATTACAGTGCTCAGCTTTATTTCTTCAGAACGAGCCTATCAATGCCCCTAAGCCCCCAGTCTCCCTTGTTTTACAGGATAACACACTAAACACCTTTGTCCTTTGTTCTAGACAAATGTGCTTTACAGCTGTTTTGTTCTATCATCTGGGTAAGTAGTAGCTTTCAAAGTTTAAACTGAGGAGAGTTTTTTACTCTGAGCTCCAATCTCGTTCTATTTTAATACATGCTCAGAGTTATCATCTCGGGCCAGATCCTCGCTGCTGAAATTAGCATAATGTGATTACCTGCAACACAACTGCACTGACTTGTGCTGCAGAGGTTCTGGCCCTGAGGTGTAGCAGGGTTTACAATGGTATTTAACCAGGATTTATAAATGGACCGTCTTTTGTGTTTAAACAAAGGAGAATGTGCCTTAGCAAGTACGTGAGGCTTGGAACTCACAGCCCCCTGGCAGCTCAGATCATTAGAGCTCATTTAGTGTTGGGCCCTCTGTAGATTTGACAAAAAAAGGTACTGAAAGCAATTTATCCTTAAGGACAAAAAAGGAGGTCAAGGAGTTTTTCGAACAATATGTACCATGAAGTCCCCAAAGAGCCATGAATTACACTTATGAAGTTAAATGTCATTGAAAAATGACTCGACCAGGAAAGTGACAAGAAAACCACCCTTAACTTAACCTAATTTGGCAATTTCACTTGTGTCCCCCACAAAGCAGGCTGAATGAAGCCTGACAAATATCCCACTTCATCTTCTGTGCAAATTTGTTAATAGAAAAACAGTGTTTATGCTGCAAAAATTGTGCATCAAAAATATTGATTTTGGTGTCACTTTCATTTCAGGTAAATTGTTTGAACAATATAACCATGATGAATATCAGAAACAAAAACCTATTGGGAAGAAAAAAAAAAATTGCTGACCCACTTATTTTAATTCAATATCCTAGTTGGAAAATGGCAAATGAATCAACCTTTGCCATTCCTTTTGGAAGCTCAGATCAATAGAGGAGATTTCATATATTATATATAAATACAGAAATATTATTTCTATTATTCTACCATTAAAAGTGTAAAATTGCTACTCATGCAAAAACTTTAACTAAGACTAGATGATTAATTAGAGAGACATCAATTCATAGTGTATCCTTTCTCCCATAGCACTCGAATTAATGTGAGAAATATGTAAAAAAGAAATGGAATTTTAGAGTAGAAACATGGTGGTTGATTTTTATTTATTTCCAGATTAATTCATCGACTTATTTATTGCCCAATCATATATGCAAAAGGTTACTTTAACCTTTCTCGTCATGTTATTGGCCCCTTCCAAGTTTGCAATCAATACGTCCTGCGTTTGTAACCCATTTATCTTTTTAGGAAGAAATGAATCTTTCCAAGCACAATGTTGATTAAATAATGTATATCCTTTCATCTCACATAGCCATTCACCTCCCAAAAAGCTCTGTTGACTGACAGTTTTGTTGCGTTCTCAATTTTGGCAGGAGTTAACACAAAAGTTTTGGCTTTTTCTATAAACTCCTCTGGAGCTGCTGATGTCTTTGCTTCACCATTCCAAACATTCATCTGAGGATAAGATGAGTTAAGCACTACAGGAGCCTATTTCTCTTACAGGAATGTGGGGATCCAAGGTAGATAGATCCATGGGGATCCATGGCCCACAGCCATTCTAGAGAACTGAAAGCAGACAGAATTCCATGCAAGTACAATCAAGGAAATTACAATCAAAGTGAGGGAGGAATGGCTTGCAAGGTAAAATTTCCTGAATTAAATGAAACAAAGATCATTTCAGGCTATCTACCATAATCTCTCTAATAACACAAGCATTTATTTATACAACAACAGAAAATATGATGAAATGCATAAAACTCAATGAGACCAAGCAAACAACTGCAGTTAGTACCAGAGAGAGAGGTTCTGCATTCCTTGGAAATAGATTGGGTGCTGTAGAGCATGTTAAAAGCAGTCTTTTCCATCTTTGATTTTGATAAGAATGATAGTTAAAGCAAGGCATTTCAGATAATTTTTGAATATCTCCTCATATCATGCACTCAGGGTGAACTGAGAACTATCAAGGGAAAACTAAGGTAAAAAAAGAACATTACAGCATTTTCTGAATATAGTTTAAAATGTAATCCATTACAAACAATGCAAAAACTCTTGGCTTCAACTGAACCCTGGAGAAAAGCTCTAATAACCAGTGTTGAGAGGATTTAGTGGAAGAAGGTGACAGGAATGAACCGAACAAACAATTGCAATCCCACCACTGCGGATCCTTGGTTTGCTTTTTCTTTCCTTTTACCCCAAGTTCACTCAGACTAATGCAAGATCTTGTCCTAAAGGTGATGCCTGTGGTCCTGAGAATAAAACCATTAGTGGTTTGTTTATCCACAGTTTTCTCCCCTTTGTTTTCTGATGGGAGATACAGCTGTTTACTGTAGGGTAAGATATACACACAGTATCAATACAGCTCTGCAACCCATTCAGAATGATCCAGAGAGACTCCTGAGTCCTAACAGCATGACATCCCAGCCCTATCACTTCAGCACTCAAGCTGCTTCTCTGTTTGGAGGATTAATAAACTCTAGAGCAATGGAATATATTTTAAAAAGAAAAGGAGTCCAATTTACATTGTGCATTCTAACAGAAAACTCTTGTGAATATAACCAGTATTGAGCCTAATCTGTGACCACATTTTGCATGGGTTATTTTTCAAAATTTGTTCATTCCACATATTCAAGGAATTGGACACTTTCAACCTGAAAAGTTTTTCTGCATTTAAAGGACAGTTATTGTTCCTGTGTCCCATCTACCTTTTCTTAATTCCATATGATACGGCCAACCTGAGTAACTTACCCCACACTAAGTCTGTGAGTAACATGGAAATCCAAGTCTTTCAAATATTTTTACTCAGTTTCTCTCTTAATAGTGATTGATATGTGCTTTGAGTGAAGTTAAAGCTACACAATTTTGTCTACCACTGCTCCTTTTTCCTCTGAATTTCACATCTAAATTGTTCAGTAAACATAATCCATAAGAAAAGATTTTTCTTTGCTCTTCAACAAAGGAATTATTCAGATTTATTTGTGGCAGACACTTAATATTGCAAAGCAATGTATACAGAAGGCCTGAAATTTTGTCTGAACTCTGATAGATCAGTAAAATTGTGATAGATTACATTTTAACCCTCTTTTACCTGCTATAGCAGTTTTATGCTCAAATTTTTATTCTATTCTTTCCTTTTTCCCTAGCCATTAAATAACTCCAAAACCCAGAAAACAAACTAATAAACAGAGAAAATAAATAGCCTACCTTCCTCACAGTTTTCTCCTTTATAGCCCACAGAGCAGACACAGTTCCCCTCGATGCAGGAACCGTGACCTCCACAGGAGGGGTCAATACACTGGCTGGTGGGCACATCACATTCTGGACCTTTCCAGCCACTGTAGCACAAGCAGGTGCCTTTGGAGTACTGACCATTGCCACTGCACAGAACTGGGCAGGCAGCTGGAAAACGGAATGAGAGAGAAACAACACACAGGGTCATGCATGTCAAAGTGCACTAAAAATCCACAATCAAACACTTATACTCAAATATGTTCATTTACTGGGGGAAAAAAGAATTCTGAGATAATTCATAGTGGTTCAGTTCTTCATTCCCCAAACAAACAATTTGATTGCTATTTAATAAAGCACATTTGTGTTGGGCATTCTGAGAAAACAACTCCTATTCTTTGGAGAATACTGATAATGTTTGGGATAACTAATGAGGTTATATGAACAGATTTGAATTTGACATTACTCTGCTTTGTTTCTCTAGGTAACATCTGATTTTCACAGATAGAACACAAAACATTCAGTCCCCACAACAGCTCATTATATGCCATCTTTCTTCTACCATAACACTTTGATGTAATGTCCCCAAACTTTTTTAGAGCCTTTGGTTTTCAGTGTAACCATCTTGAATGGCAAGAATGGCACAAGCTTTCAGCTACTACAAATGCACCTTGCCCCCACAGTCCCTGCTAAACCTTGTTTCCCTGAATCCCAGTGACAGCATTTACCCTGTGTGCGTTGGCAAGAAAGCACCATTAACCCTTACCCCTCACCATTGTACTATTCAAGGGGCTAAGACATTCTGAGCAAATATTAATTTATGCAAATGAAGTGAAGCCTATGAATAATAAAAGTACCCAGTAGGTCTTGGGTGCCAGGAATCAGATGTTGTACATATGCAGAGCAATGGAGAGAAACAAGTGGTTGATTAAAACCCAGGTGCATATAAATGTTTCACTAAGTCATATTCACTCCTATGTGCTCGTGTCTCCCTTGGCAACATGGAAATCTGTGAACTTCCCTGCCTGTCAAAGCCTGGGTGTGTGGTCACTGGCCAGAGAAATGGAAATAATAACAGAGAAATAACAGAAAATGGGAGTAATGAAGTGAGTCTTTGAGAAAAGCCTGGAGAACTTTTGCTCTTCTCTCTGATGCAGTTTGATAAAGACAGAAAAGTATTTTGCTGTCTTTCCCCTTTTCAAAGTAATTAGAAATGAACACCCGGTTTTACAGTGCCAAAAATATACTCAAAAGCTACTATTAATCATTAAAAGGTCCTAATGTCTTCTTGGCTTCTATTATCCCCTTAACCCGAATGATCAAGAAGAACCCAGGTAATTGATTTCCTACAAAGAAATGTGCAATGGTCCAGTTATTCAACTTCTCCATTGTTCAGTCCTGCAATCCTTATTAATCTCAGCTGTCCCATTGATCTGCTGCAAAAACACATTTTAGGATAGATTTTTTTATGAATTTTCTTATTTGAGATGGGAAAAAATTGATCAGAAAAAATAAAATTCAGATTCCTAACCTGAAACGTTAGCTAAAATTTAGAGTGCTGAGAACTATTTCAATTAAGACTAAAGATAATTGGGCTGCATGTAATATAATAATATTTTTTGGCCTATTTTTCTTCTACTGTAGAACAATATCAAAGTCAGTATGCTGAAGTGTGGGGTTTGTTACTGCTCCTATGTCTCAGATCCATATTATTCATCCTTTGGTAGCAAGAGCACTTCATTCTACTGCATTCCTGGCGTTCTCTCTTACTATAAGTTTTGTCCAGTTGCTTTCTTAGGCACTGCAAAAATGAACAGAAATTTGAATAAAATACAATTTCCATCAGCAACATTTTAATTTCAGATGTGATACGTGTTCACAGGTGCTTTACTGAATTCAGTGAAAAAGTTTATGCTAAATTTCTATTGGTTTTGCTATCAGCAGCTGGTTTCAGAGCTAACTTTACTAAGCCAGCTGTATTGAAATACCACACAGACAAATTGTCCCCACACTTCACTCCAGGACAGTCTGTCTTACATTTTTTTGCCACTCAGCATCAAACCCCTTTCCATGATATACCACACACTGGACTAACAGCAGCTGGAGGGCTTATGACAATTCCTCCTGCCTGCATGTTCCATTGAGGAGCCTGGCTCAGTTCCCAGCACGGCCTTTCCTGCCCAGGTGTGCAGCTACTGCTCCTGCAAGTCACCAGGTGAGCCAGAGGGAGAGGGACCAACCTGGCACCACTCCCACTTTGTGGCTATGAAGACTTGGGACACAATTCCTCTGTCCACAACACTCAATTTCACTGCAATTTAAAGGCTTTTTTTGGGCTGACACTGATACATTTTCTCAAAGCAGTGTAAGAAAGGTAATCATTTCAGTCCTGCTCTCTCACGGTCTAGAGGATTTTGGGCAAGTGATCAGAAGGCAGCCTGTCCTACGGACCTGGAGTGATCATGAGTGGCATGTTCTTGGTGTCATCTTGCACACCCTGAAACATTATACAGACCCTGGTCTTTTATTTGGAACTCACTTTAACAAAGAATCTCTCTCTCTAGGACAAGGCACCCCTCAGTTCCTTTATGTGGTGGCCAAGCCTGCAGTCCCTTCGGTCAAGTCCACCACAGAAGGAAGTAAATGTTACTGGAAGCAAATTCTCTGCATGTTTCCATGCCACTGCAGAGGCTCAGAGCTGTCATCACTGGTGGTTTCTCACTGTGGATCCCCCAGCTGCACTAGGACACTTTTGCTTCTGCCCACACAACTCCTCACCACACTGTGATAAAGCTGCATGGAAAGGGCAGGTCCCAGGAAGGCTAACTGAATCTGTGGGCATTAGGTAGTTTCTTTGGAAAAACCACATTTGTTCAAGTAGTTATAAGGACAAAAAGCTGAGTCACAAGCTAGATACAAGTGAGGGACAGCTCTTTTTGTTTTGTTGTCTTACAGACCAACATGTGACTCAGCTCCTGAAAGGATTTCTGTTCTGCAAAACCTCTCCTCGGGCATGAAAACTCAAAGACAATAACTCAATTTAAACAGCACACTCCCTTGAAAGAGGGACTAAGCAGAAATAAACAATTTTAAAAATAAATAAAAGGAGAAAACCAAAACAACAAAAACATCCAAGCCACTTAACTGTGACCAATCTAGACCTAGCTAGAGTGGTCTGGACCTGTAATTCTGTGCCAGACACCCGCTGTAAGATCACTTCTCTGCTTGCTTTGCCCCTAAGCCTCATTAAGCAATGGGTAACTGCTTAGTCCAGCTAAAGGTGAGGTGTATCTGCTATCTGGAACTTAGCTGTAGGTAAGTCATTCTTAGCTCCTGCTTTTGACCTGGATTTGCAGGGTTCAGCTTCTGGGATAGCAGAGCCTGGCATGGCAGAAGAAAGGTTACTGGATGGTGCTGGGTCCTGGGCTAAAGAGCTCCCACAGCAGTTTGTTAGTGCTCCCTGACTCTGCTATGGTGCTTCAGGAATTTAAGAAAAGCTGAAAGCAATGTCACAGCTTTTCATTCCTCTCTTCATGTTTCTATCAGGTCAGAGGTCTCGCTGTGGTTCATGGATCCATTTAGTCCTTGTGAAGCTTGTCTCTAAGTTGAACAGCAATCTGCCTCCAGGCTTTGCCATGGCGGTCACGGTGCCAGTGACACCAGAACTGACTTTGGACAAACAAGAGAATCTGTCACTTAACCTTAGGGATGAAGTGGGCACAGGTAAGATTAAGACACTCGCAACTTAAAGCCACAGCTTAATCTACAACCCTCTGCTGGAGTTACTCAGCAAACTATAGGAATATCACTTTAAGAATAAGAAAAATTATAGAGATTCTAGGACAAATTTTAGCATTTCCAAGACTGTCGTGTCAGTAAGATTGCAGAAGAAACATATAAGCAAGAATGCAAGAAGGTCTGGGTTATTACAAGAAGGTGGCTTGCCACTACTGTAATAAGCATTCCATTCTTCATGACTGCTTTTTTTTTTTTTTTTACTATGGGTTTATAGTCTGTCCTGTGTGAGGAAGAGACAGAATAAAGCTGATTTTCTACAGAGAACAGTAGCAGGTAGCCTAAAAAAAATTCTGCCTTGCCTAGATTTCCTAGATCATATTGCTGCAGGATGAGACCTAAACCAGTCCACCCTCATTTTACATCCTGGCAGCTTCAGCTGATGTGCAAACTCCTCAAGAATACTGTGGAGTTCTTATTATCTAGGACTGCTTGTGTTTCCCCATGTGAAGTGGACAGCCCCTGGTCCAGGACAGAACTGACTGCTCAGTCTGTTGAAGCAATGTGAAAGAAGGTGGTTTATGTAATGGAACAACCAAGTTCCATCTCATTTCTGTGGAGAGATCGATTGCATATCTCACACCAGCACTGGCAAAAAGTGGACAGAGGTCTTCAGGAGTAGTTTTGGCAACACTCAGGCCACTCAGGCCCAAGGCTCTTGAGTGAGGTCTGGATAAGGAAAACAGCTATTAGCCCTCAATGTTCTTTGGTTATGGGATTATGCCCTTTACTGGTATTTGAACAAAATCAGACCAAGTTTTTAACATGGGGCTCAGCTGATGAACAAACACTACAGACCTCTCAGTCCTGTGGGCTGCAGACATTTGAGAACATCAATCGAGCAGGAAGGACAAGCCAAACATCCCTGTAAAAGTTCTGTCTCTAAAGGATATTTTGGAGTTATGTTCTTGTTGTGATGCATGAGGAAAGGTGATTTGGTAACAGCCTATTACACATGAACGAGGAGAGAAGATGGCTAGGGCTAATGGCCAAAGGGTCTGGTGTCCAAAGCCACCATTGTGTCCAGTGACAACCCACGAGTGTCCCAGCTGCAGTCTGTATACACACTCCTTGCACACTCCCCCTTCCAGTGCTCACACACACATACTCACCAGGGCAGTTCTTCTAGAGCACGGCAAGAAACCAGCAAAGGATATCTGAGGAGACAAGCTCTCGGAGGCTGTTGAAGAGCTTGGGTTAGTTACACAGCTGCTGGGTTGACAGGCCTTCCCCTGCTGCTTGAAGCTCCAAACAGGCAGAGTTCTGGCTTGGTTTCTCTTGCTGTAGAGCAAACATTACCCTGGTGCAGAGGAGTCCTGTACCACTAGGATCTAGGCTGTAAGCTCTCTACTGCAGACTTTTTGCAGTTCCTCCTCGTAAAATAGACAAATTGGTATATTTCCCTTCAAAGTTAACTGAGTCTCTGGGCATAAATACATGCAGACTGGAAAGGTTTTTGAACTTGTATCTACAATGCTTTCCTGTCCTGGACCAGGACAAAAGCAATGCCCTCATATTATTCTTATTTTGCAAGCAGCTCCGCTTTACATTCAGATGTAAATTTTCAAACACGGCAGAGGAAGAATATAATTTTTGGTTCCATCTAATTTTTTAATGCATGTACCACAGAATTTTGTGGTGAGGTGCCCATGACAAAACTGCACCAAGGAGTGGTATTTGGGTAAGGGCCAGAATGGTTGTATCCTTAATGCTTGCAAGCCCCAATCTTGCATAGAAACCACATTCTTACCACAAGCTGGTGTGCAAAAGAGACGAGCTTGGCTGTTTGTTCACTGTGTAAATAGTACAGAAAATCAGGACTGAGTGTTCAAGTGTGAGCTTAAGATTGAACTAAAAGAGCACTTGGAAATCATCTACAGTGCCTGAGTAATGCTGACTGCTCCATCAAACAATTGAAAAGTTAAAACTTATGGAAGAACATTCTGTGATTGATCACAGAATTTTGACAAATTCATTCCATGAAAATCTGCAAAGGCTACTGAACACAGAGAGGCTTTGTCTGTTGTAGAAAGTCCTAGCACACTACCTCTGGAACCAGAAGAATTTAATGGAGAAGCAACAAAGACAAATAAAATTTTTACTCTCCCTCAGCTATCTGTAAGTCACCATTGTAGCTGAAATCCTGGGTGAAAGGAATTTTGGTCTCAGCCATTACAGCTTTACTTCCCTCTAAACAAATAAACACATTCAGAAAAAAAACATTCTGAAGAGACACTATTTAAACTCCTATGTAAGATGTGTTCAGCCCTTGTTGAACTGTACAGAATTTTGCCACATCTAAGAAAAATATTTATTTTTATTTGTGGGTGCTCCTGTTTAGGAGTAGGAAGTAAATTTCAGTCACAAAAATTCACTGAACTGATTTGGGCAGTCTTGCTATGCTCTTTGGACATGGAATCACACAAATTCCTTGTGATATAAAGGAGTGAAATCCACATTTGCATAATGAAAATAAAGTTGTTCTTTTTTTTCACTGACCACCAGGAACTGAACTGAAGACAGATGTAGGTCAAACTTCTTAGCATTGAGCCCTACCAGCGACCCTTCTGGGTGCAGTTCCTCCAGGGGATAATTAATTCAGACTCTGTAATACCTCACACTTGGACTTCCTTTCAGCAGAGATTAGGCTGCTACTGCTGAGAGATTATGCACAATTTTGCCAACATATAAAGAAGATGGATTCCAGTTTTTGACAGTCTAATCTGAAGCCTATAAATGCACTCCAGGTCAGCCCCAAGCTGGAGCAAAAATGGAGGAAAGAGCCAAGACAAATGTTGTATACAACTGCCTGGTTCCTAACCTGATAGATGAGAGCAGAGTCACACTGTACTGGCATTTTTCTTTTTTTGGTCTTCATGTTGGTGATGTATATGCAGCATTTAGACTACACATATTAATTTCATTTAGTCTAAAAATTAGATTAATAAGTAATCAGGTGAAGATGTGTTTCACTGATGTAAGAGTTGAATCCTACAACTGTCTACCAAAACCCTAAATAATTTTAGATTCACTGCAAAAGTTACAATCAAGTTTCTGTTTTCTTAAAATGAAGTAATACCTATTTCTGTAGAAATGATCTTAATCTAAATGGCTTAAAATCAACAAAATCACTATACCCAAAGGATCTGAAAGCACTTGCATTTTAGAAAATCAGCCCAGTTATTAAAAAAATTAATTGCTGTCAACTTGATCCAAAATGCTGGCTCTAGAATTCACATTAATATTATAAACAAAAAAGCACTGAGACATCCCTTGTTTTATTATACGTCTCGTATTATACCAAATATTTGCCTGCAATTATCATATCCCTTGTTACACCAACTATTTGCCCATAGAAATTTCTAAATAATCAGAAGACATATAAATCTACTTAGTTGTAGTCTGAAAAATACAATGGTTTTATTCGACAGCCCTTCCCTTCATATTTTCTGTTTAAACCTATTTAAATCAGTTGGCTGCACATTTCACTACTTGTCTGCAAACCTATTAGCTTTTACTGAAGTTCATTGGTGGGTATGAAAATCTGAAATAACTCCTAAGACCACTTCATGGTTTTTGTTGTTTCTCTTTTACTAGTTTGTGCTAATTTTATACTACTTTCCTTGTGAGAAGCTGCTCCACCCCTGGCAAAATCAGGGCCAAGAAAATCATTCTGGAATAGGAGACTGAATGAATCCAAGAGTGTTTTCTCTCGCCTGCTCTTTGTGCCTCACAAACCTATTTGCACAGTCGGGAAGAATGGTGTTTGACTAGTCTGGCAGCTCTTCAGAGATCACTAAATTCACTAACTCCCATCAGGCTGAAACATTCTTAAGAACAGTGACAATTAAAAAGATCTACAAGGTCTTTTAGGTTGCTCTAGGTGCTCTTCCAAGCAGAAGTCATCTTCTAGAAATTCACCCAGAAGCAGGAGAACGAACAACTATGAAAAACTCACTGACATGAGGTGGTTTAGAAGTTACTTCACGAAACTCTTTGCTTTGACTGGAGAACAGAGCTAATTTAAAGGGTTTAACACCAGTGCTGCTCTGCCCTGGCAGGCACCAGGTCACCACCCAGAGGGAATGTCTCTCACAGCAGCCAAGCTCCGCTCTCCCTACTGCAGCTGCCCAAACCCAGCCCTACCAAGCTCTGCCAAACTGCAGCAAGAGAGGAGGAAACCCACAGAAGAATTTCCAGAAGGACAAAAAACCCATCAGGTGTGTCAAATCTCTGACATTCAGAAACCGTTTGGGGAAAGCAGCACACGCTGACTTAAGCACTAAAGTATGGATGCTTTAATTAATCCGGGGTGAATTTAATTGCTTTAGTTAAGTGGAAATCGGGTTAAAAATGATGCAGAGCATGCTGGGGTGTGTTAAAAACATGACATATGAGTTGGATGAATCGATAAATTAAAACTGCACAGATGTTTTAATTAAACCCAGGAAACTTAACAAAGATCACTAGAGACTTTTAAGCCTATGATTAATTCAATTCATTTAGAATACCTGTAGAGATATGGGGATGCCTCCATTTTGGGAGTTATAGGAGTTCTCAATCGATAAGTACTTAAGCTGTTCTACAAAAAGAATGGCATGGTTTTTCTAGAAGTGGCTGGACAGCATTAACAGCACAATTAATATTTACATTCTTCTGAACACTCAGCAAACTTTTGCTTTGGCCCAAATTTATCACAAAGGTCATATTTTCTCTCACGCCTTCAGTGTGAGCCTATCCTTCAAAAAGAAAACTCTTGCTGTTCCCTCCTCTACCATTGTACTAAGTATCTATTTCCATTAGATAATTGCTTTGCCTAACAACTGTTACAAAAAATCTATTTAAGAAACACGAATGAGCCTTCCCATACCAGCACCAATTTCCAGAAACACAACAATTTTTTAAAATGATCTCTTCGAGGTTGCTCAGCTGGTACTAGTAAATTTTGCTCGATTATTTAACTCCTATACTATTTTCAGTAACAATAACAATGCAGCCCATAAGAATAACGAAATCAAAACTAAGCCAATATCAAATACCTCAGAACTATTTTAATGGTGGATTGAGAGGACTGAAGCCCCGTTACTGCTTTCGTGAAGATGAGCTCTCTATCTTAATCTCACTAACCATCAACAAAGATCTCAGATAAAGATATTGGAGTGCTTTAGGTGGAGGGAAAGAGAACTGTTCTGACTCACTGGAGAAGTCACAGCTGCACATAAAAAAAATTTCAAGTGGCGTAAAACAAATTACAAATTGGAGATGGAGACAAAAGAGGATGTTTGAGTGCACTGACAGTTGATAAATCAGCTGGCTGTGCCAGGAGCCAAATGTCTTGAGGATTTTGTCCTGTCAGTGCATTCTGGATTCAGCTCTTGGTCAGCCTGGTTGTTTCTTTCTCCACCACAGCAGAAGCTCTGCCACTGTCACTGCCTGTGCTGAGGGCAGACTGCAGTTCCCCACAGAGTACAGGAATGTGATTTGCAGCCAGTCCAGATCAGGTCCTCCCTCTCTGCTACATGGTTAAAGAGCAGCACAGTTCAATCTCTACTTCTTGTGCATCAATGCATTCAAGGAAATGGAAGTTCCCTTGCTCTGGCTCTGATTTACCACAGAAGAATGAGACTGATCAGTTTGCCACTTATTTTATGCCTTTGAAAAGGAAGGAAAAAACCCAAAGCAACCAAACCAACTCTTTTTCTGTGAGTAACACAGAATCAGAGCTGTGAAATTCCTGCTCTAGATACAAGCAGTGAAGTCGACACAGGACCACGCAGAGAAACAAGTTTTACTTCCTACCAACAGATGGAAACCAACAGATGTTGAAATCAGCTACTGTCATAGACAAGCATGGAGATATTCATTCCTATGTTTTGATAACTTCATCACTAGGAAAACTGCAGAGGAAGGAAAAACTGAACTATTTCAGAGGTTTCAGTTGCTATCTCAGTGGAAAGAGTCAGTGAGGAATTAAAGAGATGATGCTTCAAGCTCACAAAAAGCAGCACTAAGGACAAACATCAAATACCAGAAATTCCCTTCCAAACATAAGTGTTGTTATCCATAGCAGAAAAGCACTAACAGCACAAAACCACTTGTGCTTCTAGAAGAAGGAACAAAAAACGTGAAGTATTTCTTCAAGTATTTTTTGCTAAGTTTTACACCATTCCCAGTGAATGCTGTAAAAACTATTGTTCCTCTGGTAGTGGCTTAGCTCTGGCTAAACATCAGTGCAGTTGATGCAGGACTGCACGCACAGGCTGCAGCGTTCAGGGTATTTATAATGCAGGCTGGTTTGGTCTCATTTTAGTTACTATTATTTGCCTTGTTAAATTTACCAGAAAAGTTAAATCATAACATGTTTAACTGCACAGTTCCACATTAGCTGCAGATATTTAAACATTTTTCTACATTTGAATTAGAGATTTTTTTTGTTTGTTTGAGAAAGTGAAGGGGGATGACAGTTAACTGAATTTAATCTTACTGGAGTAAGGACTAAATATAGAAAAATATCTAAATTACAGTTTAAAATCCACATATAGTGTAGGTGTGAAAAAAGTCATGCATGCTGAAATCTGAAGCTATGATTCAGGGCTGTTTCTGTTATTCAGGGATGGCAAATGTCTAAGGATGTCTGACAACAGCTGTATTTCTAGAATGTGATTTACAACACTACTTAATCATAGTCACTTCAATGACATTTGCCATCATCACAAGGACTCCAAGACGATCCCAACACAACTGCCAAGATGAACACTTAGAACTTAATAAAATAAACAAATACCAGTACAATTCCAGGGAGACAAAGCAAAGTAAAACCAAAATGTAGATTGTAACACAATTAGATAAGCTAACCAATTAAGCACAAAAACAAATTACAAGGCATACAGTACAGCGAACACAATTCAGCTCAGCAGAGCAGAGTGGGAGCAGAGAAATTCTTGGCCACCAAAGGAAGAATTATGAAGGAGAAAAGCTTTTTGGCTTTTCAGAATAAAGCTGTGCAATGGTTTTTGTCCTGCATGTATTTATATGGATGTCCACTTCCTTGCTGCACTCAGAATCTATTGGAATATTCTACGTATTGGAACTCCATTGAAACAGAAAATATTTGTGCAGATAGATGTGTTTGTGCTGCATGTGTATAAGAAGGGAAGAAAGAAGTAACTGACAATACAGCAGTCTTCAAAGGCAGCTGTGAGAGATCAAATGAATGTACCCAGTCGTTATTAGGTATGAAAATATTACATAATTCTGTTGAAGAAAAATCCATTAATAAGATTTTACTGTGTTTCCAATTGCTTTCCATCCTGGACATGAGCCAAGCAAACTTTCTTATAATACTAAGCCAATAAAATTTGGTTCCAGCTCAGCTACAGTGCTTACTGCCTGTGGCTCTCTTTGGTCTCTGAGTTTCTCTACGTGGGGTAGTGAATGAGCACATAAAAATACCTGAGTGTTTGCTGAAATCAGAAACTTATAATTCCTTACATGTCCACTTTTCACCTATCTTTTTTTGTCCATCACTGGCACCAGTGACTTCTGTCAATTATTTTCTTCTTCCTTCATTACTGAATTCCTCAGTATTCCCCATTTTCTTTTTCTTAATCCTTTTAGCTTTGTCTGAAATTTTCTGCAGAACAAATCTGCCTTCTTAGCTGTACCACTATCCTACAAGCTCTTTGGGAAAAGGAATCATACATAATTTCAAGTTCATAGGCTGCAGCATGAATTCAGAAAAATATGAAAGGACAATGTGATTCACATGCACAAAGTTGCCTGTATGTTTGCTGGTGGTTTAATACAGAAAAAACGCTAAGAAATGGCTACATGAGATGCAACTATTAAGTGTATTTAACAGCATTAAATACATTTCTTAAAAAAATTCAAGCATTTTTGTTTCCCTGCAGAAGCCCAACCATAATAAAAGGAAAGAATGATGTGCTTCTAAACAACAGGAGAATCCCCACTTAAAATGATTCCGGACAAGATTTTTTGCAGATAAATTCTTTATAACCCTAAATTCAATGCTGGAATCAGCAGAAGCCATAGAAACTTTAAGAACAATGTAAAGTTAATATTTTGCATGTTCAAACTTATATTCTTAAATTCTGTTTTCTCAAGTATTCCCAAGCAGCTCCTGGGCTCTATTTCAACTTTGCAAATATTCTCTTCCAAAGAATGCAGAGGGTATGAGCACCAATTCCAGCCTGGTGCAGGAAAGGGAGCAATCTGAGTGCTGCTAATCCTCCTGTTCAACCCACACCATACCTGAGGGACAGGTACATATCCCTAAGAGCAGTGAAATGTTACCCTGTTAAATGCCTCGTGTTGTAACACAGATTTAACAAGGGATCTGTGGCAGAATTCCAGAGTGCAGACCCTACAGAGCCCTGTTCTCACTTGTAATCTCCAAGAGGATCCATGAGGACAGATGAGGGAAACTGCAGACAGACACAATGGCTCCCCTTGCCTGAGCACCCTGAGTCCCTTCTGGAGCCATGGCCACTAAAAAATCTGAGAGAATTCAGCCTGTGACCCCTGCAGCCCTTGGCTCCTCTTTAAATTGCCAATTAGAAAGAGTTGCAGTGATGGATTTTGTGCTGGCTCTCCTTGTGTACCTGACACTGGATCAAAGCTATTATCTCATTTCATGCAGGCAAGCTAGCAGCTGATAGACAGCAAGGGCTGTCAGTCATTGTCAAAATAGGCTGCATGTCTATTTATTTATTCTGTAATTAATTTTAGGCAGAGTTAATGGCACAAGTCTCTTTTTAGAGTGTAATGCAGTTCTATAAAACTAAGAAAAACAAGGGCAGGCAGGCAATCACTGCCCTGTATGTAAAAATCACTGGAAGGTAACTGAGGACATGACCAGTTTGCAAGAAATGCAAATAGCCTGCTAATAAAATATGAGACTGGGAAAACGAGAAGAAAATTTATAACAAAGGCATTTTAAGGTACTGAGTCAGAGAGGTGGGAACTGCTAGAGGGGAACACTGCCAAAGACAGCCTTGTCTGTTCAAGTATCAAAATGATGCTTCCACCCACTGTGAGGGAAGATTTGAGTGACAAGCCAGGGCTGTGCTGCTGCTGCAGCACGCACAGAAGTTGGCACACATACACACATAAACACACAAAACCCAAAAACAAACCCACCCAAAAAGAGATACAAAGAGAGAAGCTGAACATGCTGAATTCTGTCAACTGCAAGAAAGGATGTGAGATATGTGTGGGTGACAAGTCAGGAATGCAGCATTTCGAGAGAAAAGCACACTTTTTCTTCTTCCTTCAACGGTGGAAGATGATACGTGCTATGATTATGAACATCTAAAATGCTTACCAACAGTTATTTCTTCTTTATCTTTTTTCTCTATCTCATTTCTTCTCAGCCCTACCCTGCATTCTTGCACTATCAAAGTGCAAAATACCATAATTCTACTTTTCATTAAGGTTCATAGTCTGAGTTTTTGTTTTTAACTCATTTTCTTGCCTCACATTCAGGCTTTGACAAAGTTTTTGCAGAATTTTTTCTGCATTGCATCTCTAGGTCAGAATTCTGTCCTGGCTTCCAGTAATTAAAATCTACATTAAATAAACATGTTTTTCTCCACATTGATAAATTCAGTCTTCTTCAGTCATGTTTATGTGCACACACTGCTCCAATAATCATATTGTTAATTTATTAATCTAACCTTCAGCTGTGTGACTCTTCTTTCCCAGTCTTGTTTCAGGTCTTTTATCTTACAGAACATGAACTTCATGCTCTAACTTCATTTACAGACCCCCTACACCCTGCACCACTCACTGCTTGAATTCTGACTTTTACCTTTCTAGGACTTAGGATAGGATGCTTTTGAAAGTCAAGTTTTAGAATTGCTTCTTTTTTTGAGTTGTTTCCTATGCTCAGTCATAGGAAAGGCCTCTGAAGGCCCCATTTGCCCTCCATTATCCACAAGATGTTATCTGCCCCACCACCCCTCTATAAAACTGCCTTTACCACAGTGTTCCCCCAAGCTGACAACAGTCACACTGCAGTGTGCAGTTTATTACACTGCATTATCACCATTTTTTCCTGCATCTTCATATCTACCAATTGGTTTCCATTCATTCCATTTGAACGTGTGTGAGGTGGTACATCCCTGAGTCAGGTGCTGCTTTGATTTATTTGCTTTGTATGTAAAGGATTAACCACAATAGTCATCTTTAACTTATTGCTCAGGACAATATCTTAATGCCACAAACCTGGCATTTTCCCTACAGTACTGTTCCTCTGCAGCCCTTTGCTCTGCAAACCCATCTGGTGATGGCACCACCATGTTTGACCCACCCTCCCTCACCTGTCTGATCCTCAGCCTGTTACTGCAGTTGCAGGGAGGCACTTTAAGAGCTCAGGATCCACTTCCCAGTCTGAGTGTGCCACAGGAGGCACAAAGTGCTGCCTCACCCCAGCTCCCATCTCTCCTGTGAGGCCATGGCCATGTGCAGCACAGGCAAAGGAAAAGGGGATTCAGTGACCCCTCACCTTCTCCTTCACAGTCCAGGGAGCTTCTGTCTGCTTAATCTATTTCCAGGTCCTAAAATTTCGAGCCAAGTTATGATGTCAAACAGTATTTCTCTGACTCTCAGAGAGAGGAAATGTACACTCCTATACACGACCAGTGTGTGTGCTGGACATCATTCATCCCTGTGGGCGCTGAGCTCTCCAGCAATGAACCAAGCACTGAGTTATTCTGCAGGATGCACCCCAAAAATTCATGTTGTCCCCATCGCAACCACTCCTAGAATATTGTGTGCCACTGGGAGCATTCTGGACACGGCACAACGAGAGCAGTTTCAAGCAGTGTATTCAATGGATGAAAAAACATTACTTTATGCACTGTTGTCCAAGCAGCAAACCTCTGAAAAGCCTCAGAGCAAGATGAGTCTCAAACAACTGAAATTAGATAACAACTGAAAAATGCAAGAGTTGCTACTTCTAGCAATTATACCTTACTTACCTAATAATTGACAGCTTTTAAATTTTTTTATGCAGAGATTAATAGCCCACACATAACAAAGAAAATGGCAATGGTAGGAACTCTTACTGTGGTGCAAACAGCAAATCCATTAGAATAAATCTAAAGAGAGACTACACTTTACAGCTTTGTAACTATTTCAAACTAAATAGGTGTTGCAAAAGAAATAAAAAGAAATTTAAAAAACCTACCCTTCTTTTTATACTTATTAAAGTGGCGCCGTCCTTTGCCAGTAAGCCAAAAACAAACAGAATGAAAATAAAATAATGAAAAACCCACACAAAGAGAACAGGAAAAGAAACTGCGAATAACATAAATCTGAATAATTAGAGTTCTTAAAATTAGATTAAAAAGTCAACTGATCAAACATCGCACAAATTTCTGGTTTAAAAAAAATCCCAAAGCCTTCATTTCATTTAGATTAAAATGTTAAACATGTTTCTTATTACATTGCATAATCAACTAGAAGTATCTGCTGAATGGCAACTTCATGGCAGTTGACATAAGCTACTTGACTCCATTTTTGTCCTTCTTTCACAAACTGGACACCATCTCTTAGCAGGCCAGGCTCATCATATCAATGTAGAAACCTGATGTGATGGTGCATGGTTCACCTTTTCAGATTAGCTGAAGATGCTTAGGATGCAATTCCAAGTATTTTAAAATGCAGAATTAAGGGAGGCTCTGCTCCTAGTTGCAAAACAGTATTTGACAGCATCTTTGGAAGTGGTTTTGTTAAAGGAGCGGAAGAGTTGCTTGCCTTTCAAATATCTCATGGGATGAAATGAAATTATAACCAAGTCTGAGTCACCTCTAGGAACTCAACTCATTTTAACTGAACCCCATTCCCAGGTGGTGAAAGGCAGGACATGACTAAGGATGCCTTGCCTGCAGGTTCACCACAGACCTTGAAAATCCAAACTACCCAACACATAAACAGCATGAATTCTAAGCAAGAAGGACTTCTTGATATACTTCAGTGGTTATATCACAGAGGTTACAGAAATGAATAGAACAAGGTGACAACACACCAAAAAATAAGATAATCACAGTTGCATGTCTGATTCTTTAATTGATTCTTGGCCAAAGCATCACTTTTCGCCAATAACTCCTAGACATAATTCTGGACAAGAAGTTACTCACAGTGCAGTTCAATTCACAGCAAATCTTCCACTGGCTTTAACTGTACACACTTGCTTTATCAGGACACATCTCTGCATGGAATTATCCTTTGATTATCAGATTTTCTTTTTCTTTGTATGCCATATCTTATCCCCATGGGATCAAAATGTATCATTACCTTTTTTGTATGTCAGATGAAATTCTTTAACCTTAATAAGGTTAAACTCCAAAGGGAATCTTGCCTAAGCAAGAATGGAGTAAATCTGCTGATACTGAATACCTGATAATAAGCTATTTCCACAGAATGAGAGTGAGAAATACCCCACACAGTGTTTGGCAGGAGTGTTTGAGAGGGTGAAGTTTGTTCCATTTCAGTCAGGGTATGAAAGTGTGTTACAGCCTGTGGGTTGGGCCAAAAGTTCATCTCATTCCAATAATCTCCAATGTATTTTCTAAAAGCTAATGGATCCGAAGTCAAATCTGTGCTGTCTCTCACAGCTTCCCTTCATTTTTGTCTTTTAGAACCACGTGGATGGAGGAGTCCCTGTGCAATCACTGCCTGCACATGGTTTGTAGACACTCCCCTGGTGTCTCACTGTCTCTGATGGATACAAGGTCAGCCCTGGAACAGGGTACTTGTGGGATAAAGGATGTGTTTCCTATCTCTCAGACCTGGGGTTCACACAGAGGGAAGCTCTCAGACTGCTGTTACTGCAGGGACTGAGTTATAAAAGCCATCTGAGGAGCTTGTTCACACATTTCTCTATTTGAGTTCTTGCCTCAAGTTATTTTATGGTGGAGAAATGAGATATTGAAAGATGCATAGCTAGGGAAATAATAACTGAAAAAAAATCAAATTGAACAAAAACATTATCCTTCCATACTGGTGACAGTTCAAATAGAAATTTAACCTTATGGTAAATTAAACATGTGTCCATACGTGTAATATGATGTAAAAGATGTAGTTCTCTATCTCATTTTACCGTGCTTTACTCTGCATAGAATCCCAATTTTGATTTGTGTCCTGAAACTGCTCTCACAGATGAAGAGCATTCAAGTAAGCAGGAAAACCTGTGGCTGTGAGAAGAGGCATGAAGCAGGTGAGGCAAAAAGCCCTCACACCCAGATCTGAGGGTAACACTGTGCAGCTGCTCCTGCATAGAAACACCAGTTCTGTCAACACACCCCTGTTCCCATTTTGTGTAGCATTTCAAACTTCTTTGTTCTTTAGAAATACCATGATGTCTGACAAGAGAACAGTACAAGAGTTGAAGGAAGCTTCCATGAAACCATTTCTGCTTTTGAGGGGAAAGAGATAACACAGAAAGGACAAAGCAGGAAGCAGAGGGAATGCACTGAGGGGCAGGAGAAGCCTGACAAATACAGTTTGACAAGCACCCTATAAAAAAGCTATTTATCTGTCACAGCCTGAACGAAGTATTTTCTAGCACTAACACAGCATACATAGCTACACAGAGGTTCAGTAGACAATGCAGGATTGCTCCACAACTCAAAATGCAAATGAGTTGATATAATGGCCATGTATGTGTGAAGGGTGGCAGTGAAGCACACAGTCACTGCATGCATACTTTCACAGGTTAACACCACAGAAATGCACAGAGCTGTCAGTCTGTATTTATAGTTCACATTTTCACGCCATTTACTTTGTGCAATACAGATATCTCCTCTCCAGATTTACCAGCTGTCTTAATTTCTCAGGTAATCAAACAACTATTTGAAGTGATCTGTAAAATGAGCAGGGCGAGCGCTGAAATATCAGCCTCAGCTTTACAGGCCCTTGGGGTCTCTATTTTTCTTTTCTTTTTCTTTTTTTACTGGGCACCTTCAAGAGCCAAATGTGGAGACAAACCTCAGAAATTACTCACTCCAGTACAACTATAGCAGCTACTCAAGGAATATTTCATAGACACACAGATATGTTACAGCAGTGACAGAAGTGGGGCACAATGAACTCTCCTCACAACTGCACCAGGGGTCTAAGAAGAAAAGAGCAAATTTCTATGGCCCTTCAAGTTATTTCAAAAAGCTTTCAAGCACCAGGCTTACCCCTTTAGAACACTAACAACCCCTTGGAATATAATTGTAAGCATGATATCGATAGTGTGCCTAAATTTCACACAAACTAAGAAGGAAGCAAACTGTAAAATGTTCTGAATGTGCTCAAGAGCAGAGGGGAATACAACCAAGCCACTGAATTTAGACAGCATATCTGCTACTGGCTGGACAAACTAAAGAGGTTCTCCTTTATGAATCCTTTTCCTAAGACTGCTATCCAAAACTCTCAGAAAACCTTTCTGCCAATCTGCAGATGTCATTTAGATTTCTACTTAATCCTTGATAGCAATGCATTTCCCAGTTTTAATTGTTAAAATTTACAATTGATATTACAGAAAATGTTTTATTTTATGATTACAATTCTGATAAAAATTTAAGATTTTATCAGGTCCTACCTATTTTTCTACAAAAGGCAAAGTTCCTTTGGTCAAAGAGTAATTTTATATGCAAGAGAGATGCTTTGTACTAGAAGTAAGGTACAGGCAAGCCAGAATATGTACTACACTCTGTCAATGAAGATAATCAATCTTTTCTTGCAGACCAGCTACTGATTATCAGAAAGCATTGATAATGCATCCACTTTTCCAGAAAATAAATATTTTCTGCCATTTCTGCCTACTAGCTTTGCCACACAAAAAAGCTGTAGCTATGCAAGCTCATTGGAAATGTGGCAATACTTCCTCTTGATCATATTTAACTTGAGATCTAAGAACAAAAGAAGCAAATTGTTCTATCTGAATGTAGCTCTGACCCAAGCTAGCTAGCAGGCACTGTAGATCACAGACACATGCTGTGGTTATTGGTAAATATAGGGAAAATGATACCTTTAGCACAATCTGCTCCATGAAATCCTGGAAAACAGTGGCAGACACCTGATACACACTCGCCATTCCCATGGCAATGACGTGGGCAGTCTTGCACTGAGTCTGAAATTAAAGCATCACAGGCACATTAATTGGTTGGTTCCTACTTAGGCTACAGATTTTTTGTTTCATTTTTCTCCATTTTTATTTGTCCTCAATGCTTAGAAGCACAAGCCCTGACAATATTAACCCCACAAGGTTCAGGTGCAGCAGAATGCAGCAAGTTTCATAACAGCAGGAGTATGTGTGGAGATCTAACTTCACATATGAAGTTCTGGGCTTTATGAGAACCCAAAGTGTTCTCATACTGCTCAAATCCTAGAGTTCCAAAAATAGGCAGGACCTCTTAAGACCTCTACAGCCATGTTTGAGTTTATATTGTGTAGCAAACACAATGCTTCCTCCTCAGGAAAATCAACGCTCTCCGTTTTGCAATGAGACTTTGTTCTTGCTCACCCACTCACTCCCCCATGGGAAACTGATTATCCCAAGGACTGTGTCTTCTTTTCCTTCCAAAGGCATTTAAAGCCTCATTAATTAAGCTGACAAAAGTATCTGCTGAATATGACAAAGAGGAGCTCTTTTGCTCTGGCAAATCTACTCAACACTTAAAAAAAATTAAAAAGGTGCAAGTGGCTGTGCAAGAGGATGAGGAAGAGTTCTGTAAAAACAGAGGACAAAGTTTCATATCAGAGTGACTGACCGAAATGTTAATGACTTTAATAACATGAGAAGAGTAGACACATCAGCCTGATAACATTTCAGCTGTGCCAAAATACTTTTTTTCCATAATTTCTATTATCATTTGGATAAAGCATACATTACTTTGCATAATAACAATCTAAAAATAAAATTCCATTTTTGAAATTAATTCTTAAAATTATTTTAATTTGAAAGCTGTTGGATTTCAGTGAAACATATTTTCAGCAGTGAATTATTGGAACAAAAATCTAATTGGAGTATTACTCTTCACTATCTCACTCCCTGTTATTGTGGGACCTGTGGCTCCAAACTAAAGGGTTCTGTCAGCCCCAGGCACCAAACCAAGCTGCTGTACAACACAGAAAAGAAAACTTGGATTTGGAACTATAGAGACTATATTTATTTGTCAAATTAAACTGCAAAGAAGAAAAGGATTCAAGTACAACTTTAAATCTAATTTCACAGTTGCAGGACACCAAATACAAAATGTCTAAAGCAAATTTTCAAAGAGATGTCATTAGCGTGGCCTCTTGAAATGATTCATGTAAACAATGAAAAGAAAAATTGAAATGTAATGCTCAAAGATATCAATTTGTCTAATGAAGAAGCTTGTTTATAGATTTATTCATTATTTTGCTTCATGGCACACAAAAGCATTTTCTATGTATTCAAAATCATGGTAAATTTAGTATTGTCTGGGAGTTAACATAATTTTTGTTATTCTTCCTCCTCTTCCTTACAAGAGAGATGCTCAGCTGTCTCAGAGCCTTTCATTATAAAGCATCTGATACAAGGTGTGTGTGTAGAACCAGATAAAACACTATATTTTTCTCCAGATTTCATTTCAATTACTATCATTGCTCTATCAAGTAGCCTACCTGGCTATTACACCTTTGATGCTCTTGAAAGCTATAGCCTTGACCAGGCAACTCTTTAAAGGGCAGCTAATATTATCCTAAGGTTTTCTAAGCACAACAGGGACATAACAAGACAGAATCACAAATGTTCTTGTTTTCAGAGAAGTGGGGAAAGCCCTCTATGGGGAAATATGCTGAAAAAAATTTATATATATATATATTTCTACATTCATAGAAAAGTGTTTTTTTTAATTCAGGGTAACAGAAACAATTATGCTTGTTCTTAATGACAGTATTGATTATCTGCCTACACCCTGCGGGACTTAGGCCAACAAACTGAATGTTATACTAATGTAAAAGGAAAAAAACCCCTAAGCTTCATATTATTAAAAAGGCAAGACTAGAAAACACCTCTGATTAATTTTCATCAAATCTAAAACCTCATTTTTGCTTTTTATAGCTAAGAGGAATTACAGATTTATACAACACAGTGATGTTTAAAACTTCACCAGCCAGGACAGAATATCACACACAATACCTCAGAATTTGTTATGCCACTGTGAAAAGATAGTCACCAAAGTTCATTAAGAGCTTCAAAGGTCAACAAATCTAATAAAGCTTGGAGAATTTAGACTGAGTTTGATTTTCAACTGAATGTAATCCTATTCTAACAAAACTGCAGCTGGATGTTCTTCCACCACATTGAGGAGATGATTCACTATTAGGTGAGTCATAAGCTGTAAAACAACATACAGCTAATTAACTGGCTCAATTAATCTCTAGGGTGGCTGCAAACAATAATCTCATTTGCAGGTATCTGTTTCTTGAGCTGTCTTTCCACTAAGATTAAACAGCTCTCCTGTTGGATACTATTCCACCTGAGTGTAAAGAAGCATCTTCAAGAAGCAAATAAAAGGTATCAAAATGACAGAGAAAAGGGAGAGGAATATCAGCTGGGGAATGCTTCAAACCACAGTGAACTTTTCTGAGCCTTGTTTTCCAAAACTAAACTCAAGATCTATGGGAATGCTAAAATATTAAGAGAGAAATAAGTGAATTAAAGTCAGCACACCCCATTACTGACTCTGCCAGAGTAGTGTTGAGGAAAAAAAAATGCACAGCATAAAAACAAACAGGCCAAATACTGAGGACTGCAGGAAAATATTACAAATTTGGGTAAGGGAGGGTATAAACAGAAAGGAAATATTCCCAGTTGGTGGAAACACCTACCCAAAATGACAGTGCTGAAGGAGACCACCTCCTTGTCCTTGCCATCGTTGTAGAAGGCCAGGTGCCACAGCCCCACGTCCAGGAACTGCACGAACACGGCCTCGTTCTGAACCAGGGTCTGGATGCTGCGCCGCTCCCGGGGGGACTCCACCACACTCCACTTCTCCTTCCCATCCAAACGTTCCATGAAGTCATACTGCAGGGAGGAAAAAAAAACAAAACCAAGGGGAAAAAAAAAGAGAACACAAACAAACCCCCAAACAAACAGACCTGAATACAGAATGTTTCAGCTCAAAATCTGACCCTATTTTCTCCTCTACCCTTGTTATATTTCTGGAAGAAATGTGAAACTAACATTTACTAGCTGACCATGGAACATAAAGAGATTCTGTGGCTTTTAGTCTGTCTTAAACAGTGACCTAGAACTATGCATCTTTCCTCTGCATAGGTGATCATAAAATGTACAAATTATCAGGATGGTTTTTGAGAAATGACTTGAAATCTATTATTTGACCCATTAATTTTAGATTCCTACATAGCTTTCAGAGACCCAGGAGACCCACACCCTTTTCTAAGCTATTACCTGCAATAAATTCTTTTTGCAACAGGAACTGACATCTGAGGTGCAACTCCAGACATACTGAATGGAAACCCCCAGCATGTGAAACAGGAATAGCCCACGTAGAAAATGTGTTTGTCTAATGTAACTCATCACCAGATAAAAATACACTGCACAAGTTTTACATCACAGAGTAAAAGTTGCTTACCTGAGGTTGCATGAGGAACAATCAGGGCAAGTGTGATACAAAAACCAGAGGGAGCATGGAAAGGAATAACACAAATAAGTGAATTGAACTTATATTAAGGAAAACTGAGAATTTCTGTTTGGATGGCTTCCAAATAAGGTAGAACATTGCATTAATCTTTGGAAAAGGGATCAAACAGAGCAAGTGATTATTTAGAGCATAAGAGCGATGGCACCATTAATGCCATGAAACTAAAAAAAGAAAGAAAGAAATTTAAGATGAATGTCAGATAAGCTTCCCATCTATTAAGCTCAGTAAATAGCCTCCCAATGGAAATGCCACAATTAAACAGGACTGGAAGAAATATTGGTTAGTCTACAACAGGGAATAACTCTGCATAACAAAGCAGCTGAGCTAGCTATCCTAATAGACTTTTTTTCTCTCTTTAATGTCTGTGATTCCAGAGCTCTCAAGCTCAACTGAGTAGATCTCATAGCCCCTATCTAAGGGAAGCCCTTAAGAAACACCAAAAACAATATATCTAATATTTTGATAGCTGTATAACAAGTCCCCTATGAAAACACATCTTGTTTTCGACACATTTATCTGTGTAGGAGTAGATAGAGATAGATAGACATGTCTAAAGAAAGATGTATGTGTTCAATAAAATACAGTAATAGTATGTGCTTGCTTGCCAGTAGCTTCATTACATTTCCCTCCGTTATCTCCAACACTTCCAGGCTGTGCCCACAACAGCCACGAGAAAATCCACCTTCCCTTGATTTCAGTTTAAACAGAAAACTGTAGCCTTTCCTCCTAAACAGAATAAAAATCCAGAGAAGGTTGTCCTGCACACTGTATTCCACTCATTAACTGTGAGCCCTAGTAAATTATTCATGATATGTGATAAAATAATGAAGATTCTCCCTTCTAGTGGAAGAGACAGACAAATTTTACACTCTAGTGCCACCACATCTCTTCAAAACTGGGGTATTAAAACCTCACCTTTCTAGCTGAAAGCCTCTTATGTACCAGCATTATAGAGCCCTGGTAGGCTCAGCCTTACAACAAAACGAAATGTCTGGAAGAACTATTGTCGTCCTAGTAAATATGTGGAACTGACACTGACCTGCAGCCTTTCCACAAAGGAAATCCACGGCAGGGAGGAATTAGAGCCCCAATCTACTAATACTGAGAGCTATCATCACAGTAAGTGCATTATCCACTCTATTATTCTATGCTTTTAAATGAAGGACAAAGTAAGAGAAGTGGAATAAAAAGTTTCACTCAGTATCAGATTGCCCTCCACTTGAGCCTTTTTCCACATATGATTCTTACAGGGAAAGGTAAATCAGATAAATTAGCAAAATTCAGGCAAAGCATGCCAAAGATGTAGAGAATTCTGGCATGCCAGTATATTTCAGCATATGTGAGGTGCCAAACACACATATATCTATCTCTGAAATCAATGGCATTTGGAAAGATTGCTAAAGCCCATTGTCTAACAGTCAGAGGTTAAGGACAGACTCATCACCTCCTTGGGAAATGTTATTACTTGGGCAACATCTTGGGAAAGAGAAATTGTGCTCTTCAGAGCAATTGTTCACAAAGGGTCAACTGAGGAAGCAGCAATAAAAGCTGACATTTCTCACTGGCAACATGCTGTTCGTCTCTGCTTGTGCTGGCAGGTTCCTCTGCCTCCCTCTGTTTGATGCTGATTCCACCTCATATAGTGGAGAAGGCTCAGCAGTTGGCCAGATCGAAGGGGAAGAGTTTTCAGCCTGAAACTGCTTGAAGCAGTTTTAGCAGCAGAATCTCTTTTCACGATGATGGTGTGTGACCCAGTGAGAGCAGGTCCCTGGCACAACGATTTTAGCTTTAGTACAGTTAAGACTGGTATTGCCCCTCTTTAATCGAACGATGACAAATAATTTCATGCCCAGCCAAAAGTAAAGTGACCAAATCTGGACAACTCTGAGTGCTGAATATCAGTGCAAAGTGTTACAGAAAACAATAATACATTTTTATCCCTCTTTGGATTTCTCAGGACTGAGGGAAAAAAAAGAAGTGAATGCATCTGCTGGTGGTTCCCTGGGTGTATTAATCTCAATATGCCAGTAAGGACTAGGTATATGTGTCCCAAAATCGAAAATCCCTGACTGAAGGGTCACCAAGATGACACTGTGAACTCATAAGCAGATAAGATTTCTTCACATGCTTGGCTGAATCATCATTTTGCTTTTCATGGCCCGGTTGATTTTCTGATTTACCACCCTTGCATGATTAATTACTTCTACCTAATGTTGTGCTGAAGATATCACTCTTGCTTTAAAGCTACTTATTGGCATATATGAATAGATTAGAAGACCCATCTAGGAAAAGGAGGCAAGTAATTTCATGATCATTAAAAAGCAACTGTGGAATTCTTAATGTAACACACACACACAACTGCTAAGGAAGAGGCCACTAAATCACATGAAATAGGGAACGGACATGTCAAACCAAATTAAATCTCTGAAGTAATTTGGAAGTTTCACTGACTTTTGGCTTTTCTGTTTTCTTTTTTTATGATCCTTCATATTTCATGGCTGCATACTGAAAATCACATAAAAATGGCTAAAACAGCCCAGGAACAACATGCAGCAGAAATCCCAAATGACTACATCATCAGAGTTCAATTTTGCAGCAGGGAGTACTTACTATGATTAAAGCTCAATATAAGCAAGTGACTTGCCAGCCTACATTACTAAACACATTCCAAATTCACTCTCTCGGTGAGTTTGTTTATTTTTACTACCCAGCACACCGAAATCCTACTGCTTACTTTTATTTACAAACCTAAAATCTCATGCTAAGTTCTTTCTGGGCAATTTGTTTTTATAATTTCCCCATTCAGGGCTTTCTACCCTCTGATGCATTTTATTCATAGGCTAATAAAGACTTTATTTTTCCTGTAACCATGGGGGAGTCAGCAAAACAGTTTGGGAACTTTACACCTATGGTTGTGGCTCCACCACTGCCCAGACCCACTGAGCTCAGTCACACTGAGGGGAAGAGAACCACTTGTGACCACTGCAAAGCAGAGAGAGGACTCAGGACTGGAAATGCAGAGAGCCACCATAATCTTCAGGGGTTTTCTTAGATTTGAAACAATTTGCATGCCTCCACAAAATGCCTAGGAGTTTTTGAGATTAGGAATTGAAAAGAAAGATATCTTAAAGCTCTTATCTCAGTAAGGGATGCATATTCAACAGGAGAAGGGCAGCACGCTTGGCATGGTGGGGAGCATTCTCCTTTATGCCAAAGCCCTGTAGGATCTAAGCAGCCAGGAAAACATATGGCAGGGAAACTTGTTTGCAAAGAGCTCTAAAATTAGTTCTTCATAAAATCCAGTTGGTAATTATTCATTAAAATACAGCCATGAAACATCTGACACCCACAATGGCAGCCAACCAACCGGTTTGTTCCCACATTTGGATGTGTCACAAGCCAACCTGCTCAGGCCACCAGGACACTCTGAGGTGCTCAGAGCACCTAAAAGTGTTCGAGGACCTGCTAAAAACCAAGGGAACACTGATGCTCCCCTGCTCTCCAAGTTTTTTTAATTCAAATAAAGCCATTCCCTGTTCTGAATGAAAACAGTTTTCATTTTGACATGAAAAATTTATTAGTATAAACCACACTGCTGGAAATGAAAACAATCCAGCTCCACGCACTGCCTTCTCCAGACATTCCAGTGAAGTTCCTCTCAGGTTCCCTCATTTCATGCATCATTTGGAACGTGCTACCAGCATGTAGCAACACCATAATTGCTGTAAGATCTGCAGAGTCACTTCATGCATTATTTGACATTTACAGTTTGTTTTCCATACATTATCAATTCTATTAATATGACTCTCTTCTGGTAAATTCCTATTGACCATTCAAGCCTGCAGTGTGCATTTTGTTATTTCTGCATAGCACTACACAGGTTGGAGGGATTTTGCCCAAAAGCAAAATGTTTGTACTCTGCTTGCCACTCAAAACCGCCTTTTTGCCTCTCCTCCAGAGCTCCACTCCCCATGCCCGTGGCACACAGGCTGCATCCAGACAACTTCACAGCTACATCAGTTTGACTGACTAAACCAGGCATTTGGAATATTTGCTAAACAGTAATACTGAGAAGGTTAAATCTCAGCAGGGCTCTCAGACAGGAACTGCATCTTGTTGTCTCAGGTTAATCATGTACCTAATTTGCTGATTATTGACTTGTTCCCACAAAGGATTTTACTCAGCTTGACATATGAGCACTGATCAGTGATGAACTGTCAAGCTGTTCACTGCTTTAGAGCTCATGTCCCTAACCTACAGAAACAAGGATTTTAAATTTCAATTTTAAAATATCGTCTGGTGTCAACTTCAGACTGTTTTCATTCATACAAAAGTATTGTGCTCCTTTCTGTCAGAACAAGGCTTCTTTTCACTAACTCAGGTCTGTAACAGCTTGCCTTTCTCACTCTAAAATAATTTCTCTTTGTAGCAGCTTGACTGCATTTTGATTGCTGGGCAAAAATGCCGTGGAATCTCCAGCTGTAGCACCCTGTTAACAAGCACCAGGACCCTGCCTTGTGTGGGAGGGAATGTGGGAAGGTTTATGTGGGTTTATATTGCAAATTCAGACCGGATCTATATTAGTTTATATACAGTGGATTTCATTAACCCCACTTATGAAGAGGTTTGGAACTGCTTCCTCTGAAGACTGGAAAACAGATCCCCTGAGGAGAAATCCAGCTCAAGAGAAAACACAGATGATTTTTCTCGTTATTTAATTTAACAGAAAGGTCACAAAATTTCTATTCTGTCCATGTGAGGTGGAGTGAAAGGAAAAAACTCTGCCTGATCACAGCCTTCTCAGATGAGAACATCATAATGAAACCTAGAACAAACACATCTGATCATACTGCAATATAAAGTTCATCCTGAATTAAAAAAAAGTATTTTGTACTACGAGCTACTTCCAATTGGATTTCTAGTAAAAGATGCAGGCATACCTCCCTCATGTCTTAGTCAAAAAATTAAAATTAACCTGTATTCATAGCAAACTTTGATGATTGCTTTGGAGCTTTGGTTGCCCTAAGTAATTTTCATTTAATGATTTATACTTTTATTTGTTTTCCTCAACTAAATTGCCATTTTATTCATGATAGGATAGGGAAAGTGAGCACTAAAATTCTGAATTAAATGAGACATGTGCAATGAATTATGTCATTACCTCACTGGAACAGCTGAAGATCCACAGACATAATTTCACCCTCAAGACAGCATATTGAATGAAGCCTTACAGCCAAAATCAAAACATTCTTAAGAAAGGCTCCCACTCTGGAACATATTTTCTGAAGATATATGTTTTGTGTTGCCTGGATGGCTGGAAATCACTGAAAATCAGTCACCAGCCCTCTGCAATTTCCCAAGCTTTTTTAGTGTTTGTATCAAAATTCAGAACCCCATATGTAACATGGAAAACTGACCACATGTCTTGCCCTCCTTCGGCTGTGCGCTGCTGATCCTCATTTCTTACCAAAAACACCCATCCAGTAACTCACAGAACACTGGAACACAGCTTACTACAGTAAGTTGATGAATTTTGCACAGCCAAAGCTCCTTCTGCACAAATTCTTAGAAGCAGAGGTAATAAACCCACGTCAACCTCCTCACTCCTTTTTACTTCAAAGTCTAATCAAAAATTTTGGTCCTCAACTCATCATTTTTGTCTCATAGATAACTGGATAGTGTTATCCCAATTCATGCCAAGACGATATCAGAGATTTAAAACCTTGTTTGAATGGCAAGGACATAATTACTTCTTTTATAAATGTATTGTTGAAGTATGTGAAAACCTTAAAAATGTTAAGATGAGGGTGGTTCAGTCAAATATCGTAAATGCAGGAATTCAGGAAATTGCTAAACTTGAATCCTGTAAACTCCAACACAAACCTAACAAAGATGACCCAGATTTTGCATTCTGACATTCAAAGCCAACAAACACATTGACAAAGTACCTGGGCATGGGATGGTGGGAGTCCTCTTCTTATATAAACACCAAAAAGAGCATCCTTCCCTAAGGATATGTTGAACTTCAGGAACTGTGGCTGGCTGATATGGATCTGAGACCTCCAAAAAACTCCAGGGGGCACCTCCTGGGTGACCCTGTGGCCAACTTCTGTTTCTCCACTATCTATGCTGCTATTCCTAGTGACCCATGGTCCTACAAGACAAAAGCAAATATAAATCAAATGAGATAACTGGATTTAATACAGGTAGTTTTATTCATTCAAGATGAACATCTGTGGCAGTGACACTTCTTAAATCAAACAGTAACTTTCTTATTCTGATGCAATCTGCCTGCTGTTTTATTCATTATGTAAGAATTTGGCCTTTATATTTGAAGAAAGAACTCTGCAAACCCTTTTTTCTGGGGAGCATCACCAATCTTCTCATCCCTCAAACCCTTTAATTCTGTGATTGCTCCTCACTGATCAAACAGCAACAGCACAGAGTCAATTAAGCACATGTGAATCTCCCTGTGCTCTTTTCAGTTGCGTCTGGTACACAACCAGGGTATAACAAATTCCCAGAAAGGGAGCTGAAGGGTAACTTCAATCTAAATGAACTGATTACAAATTTTTATTACCACTGTTTTCTTCACTAAAGTAGTCCAATGGACTTTAGGTCACAGACAAGAGAGTTGACAGAAGAAATGAAATGCACACAAAAGGGTTTAGAGGACAATTTCTGTACTCTAACGTGCATCTTCTCCTTGAAACAGAGTTAGCACAACTCAGTGCAGTGTCTTTGAAGTTCTCTCTGCCTGAAGCAGGGTCTATCTACAAGTCTTTTTCCCTTGTGCTGTGGTTAGTTAAAATCCATCATTTGTTGGTTTTTCAGCATGCATTATTGAAGACAAGATACAAGACCTTTCTGGTTGAGTGCTCTGGCTTTCAGCCCATGAAATAGTCAACTCTTAAAATATGGTGCAAATCCCTTCTGTTCTCAGGTTCTGAGGCTACACATATTTTAAACATGGAGTGCAGAACACAGAGTTAGCAGTGTTTTTAAGCTACAATATGCAGCAACGTTTGATTCTGTATTCCCAAACAACATGGTGAGAAATCCACTTAAAAATTCTTAAACAGACACTATAATAAACCAGAAAACCACAGAAAGTATCTGTTAACAATCACAGAACTTTACAGGTATCACTAATACCACTATTACCACAGGCTGGATGGTAGTGATACCTCTGGTACAACCTGAGAGCATTTGTAAAAATCTCAGTGTTTACTTCATGGGGGTTTTTCTGCTGTGGTGGAATCCTATTTTCAATAAATGGCAAGTTACTTTTGAAATATATTCCAGCACTGTATGAACGTAATGGGATGGCACAGAACAACATATAATTCCAGCAGGTAAGTACATAACAGCTTTTCTGTCTTGACTATCTTTAACTGAGAGAGCTGCAAAAGCATGGTTTCAATTATAGATTTTAAATTATCTGTGTTAGCAGCACTTACACTTGTACATAATGAAACAGATACTATGTTGGCAGTGTTTTGAAATGGTAAAAGAATGCTCTGAATACCAACTGCTATACAGTTTTTGGCAACTTGTTTGTTTTTTCATTTTCTATGTTAATGGGTCTACAATAACATCACAGCACTAACAAAGAAAGAGAAAGCAGAAGTAGCTGCAACCAGAGGCTGCAAATAAAGGGAAATCGGCTGAGAGTGTCAAGCAATGTGCCCTTAGAGCCACCAGAAGCACAGAGAGCAACCAGATCCAACCACGTCCTGCTTCATGGAAACTGCAGGATTTCATTTCTAATGGATTACTGCAGCAGAGGATATCTCAAGGTTCCTATCTCAATGAAGGCAGGCACCATCTCTCTAGAATTTAAATTAGTTCTCACCCACCCATGTGGAGAGGAAAATCAGGGGCAGAGAATGCACCAAAAATCACCTATGGCATGTTATGCTGGAATCACTGGCAGGGCTGGGAAGTCAGCAAAAGACTGCAGGCACCTTCACATCTCCTTTGAGAACATTACATTTACTTTACAATTCCAACATATGGTAATAAATGATGAATATTTTCTCAATATTCTTAAAAAGTGTGCTGTAAACACTTTCTTTGGGAGCAGATTGAGCATTCTTTAATGAACATCACTGTTTCTAACCTGCAAAGGGCTCCTTGACACGCTCTAAAAAACATTGTTCTTCAGGAGCAAAATATATCTATAACCAACCAGTCAAAGAAAAAGCTACTTCCAGGAAACATCATCATCATTATTATTATTATTATTATTCTTCAGTGCAGCAAAGGTATGGAGCATATAAATGGTAAGGCCACAACAGTCTCTGCTGGCAGTTACAGTTTCACTGGCTATTAAAGCAACTCCAAAACTGTCAAGGGCTTTTGCTAATTATGTATATATTCTCTAGAATTCTAACTTTGTAAATAAATTTAATTCTAATGGAGGATCAGGTTTTAGTATTTCTGGATAAATTAAGCCTCAGTCTCTTCTGGATATCCAAAATTCTGCTTTGTATTTCTCACTGCAAAAGGCCATTTTTCAGGACTCAAGGATCCTCAAATACATTGAATAAGCTAAAATGATAAAATTTCAGCCATCAGGAGAACCAGAGTTACATTCATACTACTTCAGCATGCAAAGGTAAAAAAATATACTGGATATTAGACTTCCTCCCCCAAAAAATACTAGAAGAAGACCTTTCTTTTGTATTTCTCATCAAAATGTTGAAGTTATCACAGTGAAATGAAAATTGGTGAAAACTGCAGATAAGACAATTAAATTTGTAATTATTACTGAGCCTAGAGTCATGATTCAGGTTTCCAACACTGAAATGATTCTGTTCAGTTTGATATTATCCTTATAAGCATGTCCCCACAGATGAGCTTTTATTTTGCTCTACAGCATCAATGACCTGGTTTTTAGCTCTCCAAACCACTCCTCCTGGAACATCTTAGGAAAATCTCCCTGGGAAGGGAATTGTGACAGGGGTTCACCACAGCAGAGGATTTTAAGAGCAGGTTAGATGATCAACCCTCACAAATGATTGAGATATATTTAACCTGCAGCACAGAATGGGGCAGATGGGGGACTCTTTTCAGTCTGTGTTTCTGTAGTGCAGCAGGCTCCATACCCAGCCTGTGTCACATCTGCAAGGAACAGCTGCTGCCTCACCTCTGGCACGCTGAAAGGATCCTTTCCTTTTGCTTTAAAGAATTTAATTCGTGACATCCTGTTTTTACAGAGCTACATTACAATGCTGTAATAACAAAATTTAGAAATTCTTGAAGTTATACTAAAATCTAGGTTTCATATTTGCAAGCTTAGCTAACAACTTATAAAGTTTTAAGTCCAACAAGATATCAATGCACTCTAAAGATTCTGCATTATTGAATCATGCTCTCATAAACTCCTCCTGAGTTACCCTTGCTTGTGTGAGACACAAAACCAGTGACAGCATCTTGGTTCTGCTCCTTGCTCTAATACTGCCAGTGCACCTGGGTTGGTCATGATCCTGCTGCTCTCAGAGGCCTTCTTGTAAAACAGAATTACTAAGAATGACAGAATTATTAACAATTCTCACCTTGAAGATGAGGAAGGCAGAGCAGTAAATATAAATATTACAGGAGGTGTCTCAGCACTGGCCTCTCCATGTTCCTTCCTCCCCATGATATAAATACAGAGAGGAAGTGCAAAGTAGATATGACCACTGAATCTACCTTAGTTATTAGGTTAAAATTTATTTTTTTTAACCTGAAAAGCAGACCATCATCCCAGCTTCGGTATTTGCAATGCCTTTTTCTGCACTAACAGCTTCACTGGCAAACCCTGTCACTAGAGACTCGAGCTTTTTTTATAGCTCCCTTCAGTCCTCACCTCCTAATGCAGAGAATGTCTCTTGCCACCTGACTCACTCCCCTCCAGCTATTTTTAGAAGCTTTTCCGTTGGATGGACCACTGCAGATCACATTCAAAGAGCATCAACTGCATTTAAGTGAAGTTACAGATGTGACAAACTGACAAATCTGTGAAGAAAGACTAACCCAAACTACTCATACTGCTGTGAACAAATGAATCCCAAGATCATTCTCTCTCTGTTGTGGGTGACTGTTGGAAAGTTCCATGCTTATCTCATAACCCCACAGATACTTGATTTTTTTCCCCTGTCATTTTCTCTCTATAAACATCTACAAAAGAGCTTTAAAAGCATACTTCTTCATCTTACCCAGGGGAGCCATTTCAATCACTCAGTCAAACATATATTCATCAACTAAATAACACTTATTCATTTAAACTGCTGTTTTATTTACCCAGCTGAATTACTATTTTGGCATATACATTTGAAAAGACTGTTTTAGCATTCAAGTGTATTTGCCTTTGAAGCTATCAGACAGGCAATCCATGACAACAGCAATGCAAACTCCTCCTGCTAAGTTGTCAGCAGGTCTCATCTGTGAGCTGGAGGTCACATTCAAGGTGGCAGTGGATGGGACATGCCCAGTCAGCCTTTAATTTAACTGATGTCAAGCAGTGTCAGCTATGGAGGCAGAGCTGTATTTACACTGAAACCAGATATACTTGATTATTTATAACTACAGTATCCTACACTGTAGCTAAAATTAAAAATAAAAATGAATTCTGGCTACCAGCAGTGTCACACTACAGACATCACATTTAAACAGCAATTAACTCCAGTCCTGTGACTGTGTGCCTCTATCATGGGGATGACTGCAAATTGCATCTTGATAGCACTCTTGAAAAATATCTAGCAGAATAACCATTTCAGTGGATCAGAAATTAACTACCAAGATAACGTGGAAAACCTCAAATTAAATACAAGGAATAAATACCACCAGGGTTGGTTAAATTCTCCTTACCTTCTTTTCCTGTAATTCTATATTTCTTATAAATCACTGCTACAGACACAGCTTACCTTATCTTTTTATCTAGCTTATTTTTCTGTTGTTCTTTTTATATAGCCAGGGATTTTCACAGATGACTTGGAATTCTGAAGAAATTTATGGTACAGCTGTGTAAAGGGAACCATTCAATACAAAAATAGACTACTCTGACTTTTTGCCAAAAAAGACCGTGTGAGAATTGCTATGGTTCTCCACAATAGTTTAACTCTTTTCCTTAGGTAAATTTGCTACTTATATGACCAGACATGTCTTATTGTTCCGGAAAGGCAAATAAAATAAAGTAGAAAATGTCTTTTCTACACAAATCTCTTCAGTGGAAAAATCAGTGCTATTCACTGTTACCATACTGACAACTCCCTATATGAACTTGCACTTCAAATTATCTACTATCACCTAAGTGCCCTAGGACTCAGGTGAGAACAGATTATTTCTGGAATGTGTACAATAGATTGACTGCTACTGCAAAACAAATTCCCCCAGCTGCAATGAGCTAAAAAAGTCAGGCAATGAGAGTTTGTCTGCAGGAGCTGCTGGGGCACACCTGAACTCCAGCTCTGCTGCACATGCTGAGGTACCAATGAGCTCTGCTTTGGGAAGGAAGAAGGAAGGAAGCTTCTGAGGGTATATGAACTTTCAGAAGTCCAGGAAAACAGCTTCTGGTACAAAACCAAAACCTCAGGTTGTCTGGTCAGCATCCAGAATTTCTACTGTGGCAAGAGGAAAGAAAATCTTCAAAGGGAGTGACTGCATAAGACTCCAGATCTGGTTCAGCTGCAGCCAATCAACGTGGCAGTGAAATCTGCTTTTAGTAAAATATGACACACCTGCTACACCTAAAAATTTAAGCACGTCTTCACATTCATGTGAGCATGGCTTCACAGGAGTCATTGCTTTCAGAATCAAAAGCAAATTATAACTGAAATAAAATTAAGATCTGTTGGTTCAGTGCATCTCACAAAGAGCAAATACATAAAGGTATGGATTTCTAAATCAGGATAACAATCATCTCTGATGGCATACACCAAACTTCATCACCTGTCTCTGAACAGAGCAACTCATGCTATCACCATTAACACACCCACAAATCTAAAACTCCTCTTCTGCTGGATTTAGCCAAATCCTTTGCATTTCTGAAACAGCCCTTGAGTCTGGTGTATATTCAGAAGACCACATCTGCAAGCCTTCATAGACTCCATCTTAATAGTTCTGCTTGCTAACATGTTATTTAAGATCTACATTACATTAGCCACTTAATAAGATTAATCCACCTGGAAAATGATGGCTTGTCTTGATTAGACTGAACGAAGGTAACAGGAGTGACATTTAAAACACACTGACTGTTATTCCATTTTGATTGTCTGTTTCAAAGTGCCTGACGGGAAACAGCAGAAACCGAGAGATTCATGTTGTTTACATTGTTAATGAGGGATGAGTTGATCTTTTACAAGACGACAAAGAGTTCCCTGCAGTGCTGGGTGGGTTTCAGCAGCAGCACAGCTGGGGGTAGCTCTGGTGCCTCAGGCAGTGAGTCAGGAGCTGCTCTGTTTGCATCTGAACCCCCCCAGCTCATCCTTCTGCCAGGACGACAGATCCTCCCATTCCAGAACTTTGTCACTCCTTTAGCATTGCCCCTGTGCTGCACTGCTAATAAAATATTCCAACTATTAGAAAACAATTTGTGCACACCAAAATGTGACTCCCAGCTGCAGCATCTGGCAGAGCTCTCGACATCATTTGGGAGAGAGCTGGAGACAACCTGTACAGCTCCACAATGACTGCTGAGCTCAGCTTTCCACATCCATCCAAGGAAAATTTCTGCTACATCAGTAGAAATCTGCTTTTCCTCTCTCTCATCTCAAGCGAGATGGTGCCAAATTTAACAGCTAATTAAAACTTTCTTCATTTTGTTATTGACATTATATTTACAACTTTGAATTTGATATCTGGAAACAAGTATCTTTCATGACTCTTCAGTAATTTAATATTTAATAACTGTAATATTAATATTAATAACTGAAAAAGTCTTTCTGAAATCCACAGTGTGGTAGACTTTGTGAAAGACCTCAAACTGAGCATGAACTTGGATCAGGTTGGTTCATCCAAAGAGAAGCAAACCCTGGATTATGTGAGTATCAAAACACAGATTAAGATCAACTTTTTCAAAACAGTCAGTGTATTATTGTACCTAAAGTGATCTTTCCACACCTGCCCACAATTACTTTTGGTGTCTTTTAAAATGGGAAATTCTGGAATCAGAGATCACAATCTCTTTCTGTGTTTTTCAGCTTTTTAGAACACTACTATTGCAAACAATCAAGAAAAAAACCCCACTAAGTCAATTTTGAATTACTAGAAAATTCGCTAAATTTGTGAGCACATCAAAGACAAGATGTCCCAAACAAAAAAAACCTGACACCAAAGCATTATTTATATGGGTTTTCGGCTAGGATTAATTTGGATATTTCCACATAAATTGTAGATTATCTTAGGTATCCTCTGAAATGATTAAAGTTGAATTTATGGCATATTCTGTCAATTAGAAAGGAAATAGCACATAGTCACAGATTTTATGGAAATGTGTGTCTAGCCCACCATGTAATTTTAAATGTAGAAAAGTTTTGGCACAGATTAACAGAATTTAGGCACAGAAAAATCCCGTAGGGTCATCTATTTCACTTCTTTTTGAAAGAGCAATTATTCCCAAACATGCCTCTTTTCTTTCCCCTCACTTTCCCCCTTAATTTAGATTTATCACACCCAAATTCTAACATTATCCTTATGCAACATAAGACATACATAAGTGATAAATGGGCTTCTTTCTCAGAAAGCTTTTTAAATGTCTTTACAATCTATCTCATCCCAGTAGAAATTCCAAGGCAGTATCAATTTTTGGGGTTTTATGCACTATGAAGGGATACAACCTTATGATTTGTATTAAGAAAGGAAATTTTGTCTCTTAATTTAAATCCCTAGCTGAACACAACTTTCACAGCATGGTGGACTTCACTTGCAGCTTTAAAGCAGCACTGAGGATTTTTCTGCCCATTGCACTTGCCTCCTCCTTTCAGACATACCCACTATTAGTGAGATGTAGTGTGTAATTACAAAAAACCTGAAACTGTGTTATCTTAATAGTGAATTTTGTTTTCATTCAGATAGGAAAATGCAGTAATAAAGTAATTTACATGCCTCTTAAATTGCAGTTTTATTATTTCCTACCAGAATTTAGTCTCTTAATAAGGAACAGGCAGATCAAATTGAATACCTGCTTCTTTTTTTTTTCCCCTTTCAAATTGCTCTACTTTAAAATGCTTTGCTTGCTGAGTAGGCACAGCTTGTGTTTAAGTGGCCCTTCTCAGACTAGGGGTTAAAGGTTTCTTTGGGAGACCCATGTTTTGAAAAGAATGGCTTCATCCTGAGTTATGTCAATTATAGAAAGGTCACTCTCCACAGCCAGAGCCCTGAAATGGTTGTTGTGTTAAAAGCTGTCAGAGGCTTTCCTAAAAACTGCTGGGATAGCAATATTAACTTAGACATAATAAAAAGAAAGGTGAGGTAGAAAAACTTTTCCCCCTTCCCAGCTCTAAGAATTTGTCTTTTCGATATTTCTTGTGTTCATCCAAACCTGTCATTCATTTTATTCCACTGTGGAAGATTACTTGCCTAAATATTGTTCTTCCTCCTTCCCCCAGCATTTCAGCAACCTTCTACAAAATGTCAGAAGAACAAGTAAACTTTTCCCACATGCTCTGAGGAAAGCTAACTGCAGCAATTTAAGGCATAACCAGCAGTTCTATCTCCTTGTCTCCTCTACAGGAGGTTACCACTCCGGAAACAGCATCTCAGGCTCTTCAAATGTGCAAAGCTAATTAGAGTGGGGCTGGGATAAACTGCCAGAATTTGCACTGAAGTGCCCCGGGCAGATGAGCACATTCCAATTCTGCAGTCCTGCTGCCCCGTATTTGCACAGAGATGGCAACAAAAAGCTGCAGGGAGGGAATTGGGAAAGGTGTTAAAGCCCTGCAGTTGTCTGCTAAATGACCATAATTGCCGACCTGAGCTCCTCGGGTTCCTGCCCAAAACCACAGGGTCCCTCACCTGTGCACAACCTGGAGGCAGTTCAGCAGCAATGCAAACATTCTGCCCTGCACTTAGGGACGGGCTCTTCGTGCACTTTGACCTACAGCCAGCCAGAGATGAAAGCCAAACCAATGAACATTGTCTAAAAATGTTCAGGTTTTTGGCACCATCAGGATGTAGGATTTCATGACAAGGAGGACGTCAAAACCAGACCCTCCATGGAAAACATGAAGAAGCTGAGGTGCTGTAGCAGCACCATTGATTGATTGAAAACAGAAGCAAATCCATAAAATGATCAAGCTCCTAAAAGAACAAGTCAGTTTCCTTTCCCAGCTCTATTTTAACTGTCTTCCCAATACGAGTATCCTGTGTCAGCATTTGGTCTAACACTTGCTTTGGCAATTATCAAATTTAACACGAACCACAGGTCCTGAGGGTGGGACAGTGCTCAGCCTCTGAACAGAACTCTTCTCCTGACAAAAATCAAGAGCTCAGACTTCTCCTGTTCCAGTCATGCCATCCACCATCCCAGCACACTAAAGCATGGGAGGTGATTTGTTTAATTGTAACATTCTGTTCTGCCTTCTCCCCCCAGTTTTTGTAAAGCCAGAGAAGCCAGAGAAGTTTTGTAAAGCCACACCTTACTGTGATGCAGCAAAGAAAACCCCTGAACCTCACCAGTAAAAAATGTTCCATTTAAATGATTAAAATCCTTTCTGAGACATGTAACTTCTCTGTGTTTTTAACATGTTTTCTCAGCTTAAGAAAGTGTTTCTTGTTCTAGGTTTTACTTATTTTTTCTTTCCACTGCCACGTCTTTGTCATCCTCCTCTGGAACACAGTTTTTCTTTAAGAGAAGAAGAAACCATTTGTTGTCTAATTTCTCACATTAATATCACAGGACAGACTGTTTACCATGGGTCAAATTCTGCTGTTCTTGGTGTTTGCTCTTACAATCCATCTGAGAAAGAAAAACCAGGGATATGGTCCTGGCTGCAAGCCAGTTCTTGACTTCTCTCAAGCACTACAATGCAATTCTACTAGATCAAGAAAGGGTCAGGTTGGGAAGGATCACAGTGGGTCATGTGGCCCAAGCCCCCTGCTCCAGCAGGCTCATCCCAGAGCACAGGCACAGGATTGTGTCCTGAAAATTCTGGAATATCCCCAGTGAGGGAAACTGGGACAACATGATCCAGTGCTTGGTCACTGCACAGGAGTCCTGCCTCACTTTCAGTGGAGCTTCCTGGGTATCAGTTCCTGCCTGCTGCCTCCTGTTCTCCTGGCTGGAACCACTGTGAGGAGCCTGGTCCATGCTCTGAGCCCTCCCTGCAGACATCTACACAATTAACGAGGTCCCCCCTCAGTCACCTCTCCAACAGCCCCAGCTCCCTCAGTCTCCTCTTTCTTTGACATCTCTAAGCTATACCTGGAAAAAGAATACCAATAAACCCAGCACACTTCTGTGAGTGGTTCCCCAGCATCTGCAGCAGCACAACTTCATCAGCAATAAACCAAAAACTACAGGATTCAGCACAAGCACTGAGCCCACGGCCAGCCAGAGCATGCTGAGAGCCACGGGAGGGGATGGGAGGCATTTTGGGGTGGCTTGGCAGCGTTTTGGGGCAGTTTGTGGGGGTTTGGTGGCGTTTTGGGGCATTTTGATGCAATTTCTGGGGGTTCAGTGGCATTTTTGGGCGGTTTGTGGGGGGTTGGTGGCATTTTGGGGTGTTTTGAGGCAGTTTGACAGTGTTTTGGGGCAATTTGTGGGCGTTCAGCAGCATTTCAGGTCTGTTTGGCAGCATTTTGAGGTGGGTCAGCGGCAGTTTAGGGCAGTTCATGGGGGTTCTGGTGGCATTTAGGGGAGGTTTGGCAGTGTTTTGGGGCGGTTTGTGACAGTTCAGGTGGCATTTTGCGGCAGTTTGTGGAGGTTCAGCTGGCGTTTTGGGGCGGTTCAGATGGCTCTTTGGGACAGTTTGGGGCAGTTCAGCTGGCGTTTTGGGGCGGTTCAGATGGCTCTTTAGGGCGTTTTGGGGCGGTTCAGATGGCTCTTTGGGGCGGTTCAGGTGTCTCTTTGGGGCAGTTTGGGGCGGTTCATGCGACTCTTTGGGGCGGTTCATGCGGCGTTTTGGGGCTTTTTGGGGCAGTTCATGCGGCGATTTGGGGCAGTTCGTGGCCGCCCGGTCGGGTCGGGGCGCGGCGCGGACCCACCTCTGCCGGCAGGGGGCGCGGGCGGGCCGTCCTCGCCGGGAGGGCGCAGCCCGTTGTTGAAGGTCGGAGCCTCGGCCGGCTGCAGCTGCCAGTTGAGCCCCAGGAGATGCATGGCTGCGGACACAGGGGACACAGACACCGGTCAGCGCGGCCGCGGACACCACAGAGCCTCGGCGGAACGCCGCACAGCCGCTCGGCTCGCAAGGATGGGGATGTGCTAGAAGAACCGGCGACAGCGTCGCGAAAACACCCCCCCCCCCCGCTCCCCCCAGCCCACCCCCGCGAAATGCCAAATAAACAAAAATGACTCACACACATCTGTCTGGCACTGAAATACAAAAGGCAAAATGCTCGCAACTCTGGGCAGAGCCGGGCACCAGGCGCCACTTCCCCGATTCAGTGCAGGGGACGCATCTCGGGAAACAAAGCACTTGCTGCAAGTACCAGCTCCGAGTTTTAAATTATAGGTGGTAATTTATATGTTGATTATAAAATTGGCTTTAGCCCGATGTAAAGTAGTGACTTGGTAATGCAATTATTTTGTGTTTAGTACAACTTATTTAAATCAATACATTAGAGTAATAGAATCTCAGAACGGTTTGGGCTGAAAGCAACCTGAAAGATCATCCAGTTCCAATCCCCTGCCATGGGCAGGGACACCCCCCACTACACCAGGTTGCTCCAAGCCTTGTCCAACCTCACCTTGAACACTTCCAGGGTTGGAGCATCCTCAGTTTGTTTGGGCAACCTGTGCCAGGGCCTCACCACTCTCACAGGGATGAATTTCTTCCCAACACCCAACCTTCCCCTACTCTCTTTCAGTGTGAAGCCATTACAGAGCCTCTATCTTCACTTTGCAGATTGAGTTTCCCTGACCAATCCAGGGCTGTGCCAATCCTTTCACCTCACAGTTTCTGGACCCCAAGCCCTGCACAGTCACAGGCAGGGAAGGTTTGCCTGCTCACAGCCATCACAGGATGGGCTCTGCAGCCGTCCCTGTGCCAGCCAGGTCCGTGTGGCCACGTCAGGCTGTGCAGCTGCACCTGGAACACGAGCTGAGCAGTGGGAGCAAGGCCAAGCACACCCTGCACAAGTGCCTGAGTTATAGGCACTGTGGCAGGGCTAATTGAATAAGTCCTGTGCATAATGCATGAGACTTGACAGGTCTGAATCATTCAGCCAGTGGATTTATGTGCATCTTCACCTTGTATAAACACAGCTACCTGCACACTCTCACCACATTATCCCCATGGCACTCTCTGTACAGAAGAGTGGTGAGGGATAAAGCCCACCAAGCTGCTTCTTCCCCTTTCTTTGCATCTTTCAGCTTACCCAGGATGTATATAAACCTATATACCACAGAGAACAGCGTTTCCAGTTATGTCAAAAGGTGTTTCAGAGGATTCACTGTCCATTTGTGGGCAGGAAATAAAATATGATTATGGGCACCTTTAGAATTGTTCTCTTCTGCAGAGTCAGATCTACATGAGATTATCAGATATTTTGCATCCAATTCAAAGTGATTGTAGTGGCCACAAATGGCCCAGCAGTGGCCACACACCGTGCTCAAAGAGTAAATGTTAGGGATAGGAGAGGCAAAACATTTCCCACAGAAACTGCCATTTACAGTGCAGGAGCTACCACTCAGAGGATCTCAGAATGCAGAGACTCCATTTAGATGTGACTGATTCACATGTGCATTCCTAAGCCCCAGGGAAACAAAAAGCACCCCCCCACCCCCAGATGCATCTATCCCAAGCCCTGGAAATCTCTCAGCATGCAATCTATGCAGAGTTTAACCTCTGTATTTTTGACAAAAGCATCAGGGGAGCAAGACATCTTTCCTAAAACCATCTTCCCCTGGACATCCTATGGACTAAGCAGATATCTAAGAATAGTAACTAAAATCAGGACACATTTTATGTGGAGAGGGCAGTTGCCAGATTTCATATTCACGTTGAATTTGCGAATTTTGTTTCTATTATATCAAATATCTCACAAAAACAAACAAAAAAATGTCTTCAAGCCTCTGGTATGTTAAATACCAGAAAAGGATATTTTGCAACTAAACTACTCAAAATTTATTTCTGAAAATAGACAAGAAATTTATGTGGGATCAAATGATTTATTCAATTACAACTTATATGTCTTGCCAAAACAAACATTTTAAAAGGCTTTTTCAGTCTAATCTCAAGTGACCAATTTTTTCTTTTTTTTTAAGTATGGCAAATGAGACTGAAAAATTATTCGCAAAGCTCAAACCCCACCCAAGTGCAGCTTATCCAAACTGCCCCACTGGGCAGGGACAGCTGTGCCAGGGCTGGGACAGCAGAGGAGCAGCTCAGGGTGTGTTTGTGCTGCCAGCAATTCCCACACCCTGCACAGGCACCAGATTCAGCTGGACCAGCCCCGAAAGCCAAGACTGCATAAAGATTAAGTGAATTTCAAAGCCCCACAATGCAAACAAGTCAGAGAGGAGAATCAGACTTCTGTGTTTTATACTCTCGGTGTGTCTATTCAAAGTTGCCATTTGTATTTTATTTTATTGTGAGCGTAACCATAAATGTAGGTCACTTGCAGAGATGAAAGCCTGCTGCTTCAAGTGTGAACCAGTCCTTACAACAGAGAGATAAAGAAATCATAACTAATAGTCTGTCCAGGAAAATTATAGTTGCTACCTTATAATTACCAGGTAAATTCAGACAAGGAATTATAAAAGATCTTATTAACATGGTATTAAAAAGACCCCTGTTATCCATCTGCTTCCAAGCACACCATGGTTTCATTAATAACTGTGTTTTAATCATGGATGCATGTTAGGTAGGAGCAATTAGAGCTCCCTCCTAACGGGGCAGGGATTTGCAGGTTTGCTCCATCCCTCCTGGAGACCGAGAATCTCCTGCACAGCTCACAGGTCCATGAGGTGATCCACAAACTTCCACCAAGACAGCTGCAGTCACACACACCAGGAACGTTCCCCTTGCACCAGGAGTGAGTGCAGGAAAGTGTGTCACAGGGGCCTGAGGGGAAAGCTGCGTGTCTGCCTGGGCTGAGCAGAGCTGAGTGGCGGCCGAGCAGGGGGAACAAGGAGCTGCCTCCTCTCTGCTGCCTCACAACGCCGAGAGATGGCAAATTTATATGATTAACCTTTCCTTCTGTTAATCAAACAAAATGCCTCCAGCAAAGGAATAAGTAGAAGCCCGTTTAATTAGAAATGTGGGGATCCACACAGAAGTTGAGTGTGTGTGTCTCAGAGGAGAAATTTGGGCTAGTCAATTTGTGCCTGTTTGCTGGTTTTTCTACTTTTCTTTTCTAGTTTGAAACTGACATTTTTTTTCCCCCAACAACAATTTCTGTATCCACAAATTATATTTTTCATTATAGGTATTATTTTTGTGTGTTTCCTTTTCCCCCCCTCAACATTTAAACATATTTTCAAAGTTCTCTCTGTTACTTGATTTTCAAACATTGAGCTTGTGAGAATTTATAAGGTTCATTTAATACTAACATCTAGTAATTCAGAATAGTGCATTTATATTCTCTAAACCATGAGAATTCAGAAACAATAAATTTTGAAGTAAAACCTTTGAGATGTAGGTCAAAAATAATAATCAGCTTCTCACTCCCACTCTGGCACCATTCACATACAGAGAGCAAAAGCACCTAGAAGCTAAACCTGCATGCCCAGCAAAAACAAAAGCAGAGATCTGGTTCATCACTCCAGGTGGCAGAGCTGCCAAGGATCAGTCTAAGACTTACATAAGAGAGAGGTTGCTAGAGTGAATCACATATTGTTTTAAGAAGTCCCCAAAGGCACACAAAACCACAGGAAATTGATAAAACTTACATGCAAATTATCTTGAAATTCCCTAAACTGAGTAGTGTCCCCACATTCCTCTTTCATTGGTCTTCTCTCATTCTGGCCATGAACCCAGTGCCCACTCCAGTCAGAGTTTTCTCTAAAGGAAATGGGTTTCCAAGCTCAGGAAGCTCTCTGTCTTGTCTTTGTGCTCTTGTCACTCTTGACCTTGTACTTTTAAAAGGAGAGACCTCTGGTGTCTTTGTGAGCTGGAGATCATCCAGTAGTACAGCTCAGAGTCTGCCAATAGGCAGAGCAGAATGAGGATTCTCACTTAGCCCTTTACTTGATGATATTCTTTCTTAAAGGAAGAAATGTGCAGACTAATGATCCATCATTTCCCCCATTCCTACTGCATCTTCCCAGTTAGAGTCTGTAAAAGACACACTGCTTGCTTGTTGGAAAATTCAGTATTTCCTAAGCAACTCCAAAAGATGGGAAGACTATACAATTGAACAGAATTAAGAATGTTTCCATAGTTTAATTTTCAAATTTCCAATTTCATGCCTATTAACCCCTGAATTAACATCATCCTCAATGAACCCATCAAACTATGGCTTCACTTTGTCAGGACACATCAGTGTTTGTCTGGAGCAGGTCAGCCTCTTCTCTTATGAACAAGAAACCACTCCATTGTAACACAAACAGCATGAACAAATATACACTAAAAGCACATTTGGTATTTGAAAGCCATTGTGTTATAGGAGCAGAAATGTTCAAAGTTTACTTTCCATCCACTCATGAGGTGAACGATGATGCAACTCTTGCTATTTATTATGTGGTTTTCTGCAAGATCAAATTAATTTCCAAGCCAGGTCTAATGAATCACAGACATGACGAAACAAAAGGTACCTAATAAATCTTAGCATAATGTTAATTTCAGAGCATCTATATTCAAAGACCTATCTGCACATCTATTTTTTATTTCACATGCTCTGAAACGTTGTTTTAATGCACCACAATGTTTGTATGAAGCAGAAGATAATTAGTGTTTTGCACTTCTGGGTGCATATAAATGGGTATCCAAACAACCTGAAAAGAATAAATGTATTCCCCTCAAAATTTAAAAATAATTAAACATTATTGCGTGCTTGCTTGTATTAAATCTTACTAAGCTGAGATTCATGGTCCTTTATTAGATACTACTTCTTAATCATGCAGCAGAACTTGAGGAATACCAGAAATTGATCTTACTGATCTCAATTATTATTCATAAAATAACAGTTACTTAAAAGATTAGAAACATAGTAATTTAAAGTTTTATTATTCCTCTGGAGAAAGAGGTTCAAGTTCAACCCAAGTCACAAGTGAAAGGAGTGCATTAGGCCTATTCCCCCGTGATTACTTGCCCCCATTACAGGAAGAATGCACAATCCATCACAGCTGACAACCTCTCCTCAAGAGATGCCCGAGACACGAATAGCAGGGGGCTGAAAGTCAGGAAAGAGCAATGGGGGAACTGCATGGGAAAAACTTGCACAGTGCTGCAAACACTCCAGTTGACTCTAAGCAGGGTTTTCAGGGCTCTGCTGAGGAGCATGGATTCTTGGTCACTGTAACAAGGAAAGTAAGAAGCCTTTCCCAGCTCCTCTCTTATCTGAAGAGGTTGAAAGTTCACAAACACAATTTGCTGAATTTGCTGAACTGATCTCAACTGAATCTCAGTTGAGATCCATACTTTACTAATGTGCCCTACAATTAACAGGCACTGAGCAGAGGATGGGGAGACTGTTGGATGGGCAGCACTGCACGTGTTCCTTTATATACAAGGTATGTCACCACTGGGGACAAAAATCTGTAAAAGTCCTCTGGGGACAATCTGTAAAAGTCCTCTCCCACAAAACCTGGACTTGGCAACACATATGCCAGACAAAGATTTCAATAAATCACATATGATTTACAGAGGCTGGCACCACCCTCTGCTCGATAATTTTGCTGGCCAGCCTTCAGCCACTTTTGCAGCACAAGCAGCACAAGCACTGTCAGGATGAAGCTGGGATGGGGTAGGAGTCCTTGACAAGGGCTGAGGAAGGTGTGTCTAAGAAAGCCCACAATTACATTCATGCCCTTTTATATTCTGCTATTGGCAGAAAGGGACAGTGTTTCCAGGAGCTCTAACCTGCAATCCACCTGTTAAACAACATACATTAAAGTGCTTGAAATATTATCAAAGAATGCGAGTCTTGCTACTTAAAAGGAGCAGTCTTAAAATAAACAACGTGAGCAAGTAGCACCTTTCCTTGCTAAAGGAACAATGACGTCTCTCCTAAAATTCAGAAGTGTCAGAACTTTCTATTCTCCCTTGAATGGCTCGTGTGACTGTGACAAGGATGCCAGAGTTCTCCTGAGGGTATCCAAGAGATGTCACAGAAATTGATCACATTCCCACGCCTTTTTCTAAAACAAAACAAAAGCCACATGGCTTGCTGGGTGGACATCTGCCACTTTTGATGTATTATCTACAGGAAAGTCTGAAGTACTATTTTAAAAAGTCCAAATTCTATCATAGAAAACAGGCCATGCAGGGAAAGGGGCACAGTCTGCTGCTGATAATGCATTATTCAAGAAGAGGCCTGACCGAGAACTGCACAAGGACATAAAATAACTGAATAACTGGGCCAGAAATTGGCAGATGAAGTTCAAACCCGTAAAATAAAATATGCTGGAGAGGAGTACTTTTAACTCCATATATAAAATAATGACTTCTGAGCTGACTAATATCAAACAGAAGGAACTTTTTGGGTTAGATGATAATCTCAAGTCAAACACTGAATCATTATGGGAAGGGTAAACAAGTCAAGGAATATTGTTATGCTACCACCCCTCCTCTCAGAAGGCATCTAGAATGACCAGAGGTTGGAGAATGAGTAGGGCACAGTACATGCATGATTTGTCCTTCTTACAAGACAACCAATTTTGGGTGCTGGAGAGGAATGAATAGATAACTTGAATTGTATCTAACCCAAACAGCTGCTGCTGCACATACACAGCACCCCCGAGTGTTTCCACTAGTGCCAGCATTTCTTGAAGTGTTTGATACCCTTTAAGTTGCTGCAGCATGTCCCACCTCTCCACCCAGGCCTGGCAATCCAGGGAATGGTTAGTTCCACTCATCACAGGCACCCCCTGGATTTTCATGCCATAAAGTGTTTCCTAGAAGCAGCATGGTTTTAGGCAGAGAATGCAGTAGATAAATGGCAATTGCTGACATGCCACAACTTTTGTGCAGGTGTCTCAACCCAGTGTAGCTGTTCATCAGTGCAATGGTAAATACTCTAATTAATAGCACAGCAGAGTCAGTTGTAATTATGAGAGATGCATTTTCAAAATATTTTGTGGGAGATCTCAGGGATGTTAAAGGATTTAACCTTTACAGGGTTGATAGCAGAGATCAAGGATCAGCTAAAAAAAAAGGCATCATTGTCTGGACTACCAGTACTTAGGGTATTTATGAACTTGTGTTTTAATATTAATGACTTAGAATCCTACAGAGCTCATATAAAACATTTGGATGTATTCCTGATTATATTGCCTCTTCTACTTGTGGCCATTCAGTTGTTTGCAGGCAAGGTTAAAGCAGCATTTCAAAAACAGATCATTTGATGTAAATTTAATACTTCTTTTGTGAAATATATGCAAAACGTCCTGCTTATTGACTGTGACCATTGAAACTCAACAACAAATAGATGGCTTACTCTCAAGGTCATTCATTCTCTGCAATTTATCTTAATCATCAGGATGCTACTTGCTACGCACAACGTTTTTGTAATAAATTAAAATTAAAAGTTCATTTGGGAACTCCATATAAAGCATTATCAAAATCCACAACTTCAAGAATTTGCAGATACCACTATTTTCAATAAAACAATAGGCTTGCCTGTATTACACCTAGAGAGCAAAATAAAGAACCATTTTTGCTGTCTTATTTATCCTGCCCATAACATTGAACAAGACCTCTCACTTCTCAGAGTCACTTTTTGCAGTTTACAATGCTGAAAATGGAAAATTCCATTAACTATAATGGCACTGCTGCGTATTTTTATATCTTGCTGCATGGTTTTTTTTCCACTTCTCTATCAATTGAATTAAGCTCATGTTGTTACCCACATACAAGCTTCGATATGTTGCCCAGCCACAGGTTTATACTCTTGTTAATTGTGCCTGACACCTGCAATAGTTTTATACTTAAAATAACAACAACAGCAGCAACATTTTGTAACTTTTCAAACAGAAAGTGTATTTTCTGGCTTCAGGAGGAAAGCCCTGAGGACTGTTTATAAAAAATCAGGGTAAGGAATCTCAGGCTGCCATTCCTGCTGGCCTCCTCACTGCTGCAGAGGGAATCCAATTCTGGGCTTCCCTCACCCAGAGCATTCCTATAAACACAGACATGGGAAATGTGAATTCCAGCACCTAAATTTCTGGGACAGGAAGCAAGGGAAAGGAGGCAGACTCTCAGCTTTGGACAGTTTTTGCTGTGGAAGAGGGATGAGCTCAGCATCAGCCATGCTCCTTCTGCTCACCAGGGAAATGCAGGAGCCATTGGAAAAGACAATGGAAAGGAGAGCTGACTTCACACTATATTAAACATAAGAAAGAAATCCTTAGGCAAAATTTCACCCTCAGCATGTAAACTCTTTTAGACAATAAACTTTTTTAGAACAAGATGTTTGCTTTAAAGCACCCAGCCCAAGAAGCATTTTATAGAAATACCATAAAGGATCTATGAGTGACTGCTCTGTTGTCAGCAGCAGAAAAACTTCTGCTAGGAATCAATGGCTTTCTTTTGAATAAATGTTATTAAAGATTGAAAAGGAGATGGAAGAAGGGCTATAAGATGCTTCATTGTCACTGTGTTCACAGAAGAAATAGGGGGACCCAAAAAAAGTTTTGGTTTTTTTTTTCAAATTGATCACCCCCCTCCAAGCTGACTGATTTATTTCCCTGTGCACGTCAATAAACTGAATGGAATGGATTTTCAAAGCACAGCATGAAAGATATACCCACAAATCCCATTAGGAGTAATGTGATTTGTGTGCTTATCTGCCATGCAATGCTTTGAAAGTTCATTCCTCTACTTCCATCGTCAGTTTTTCAACTTCCAAAAATAGTTGTAAAGCTCACACACAGTTGCAGCTCCTTTGTGGGTAGGGAGAAGGGAGGATGTGAAGATCTGGTGCCCAATTCCCAGGATAAAGCCAGGCCAGCAGAGTTCCAGCCCAGGAACATGAGCTGTACCCTGGGGGGGTGTTTGTTCCCCAGTCCCCACGGTGATGGGATAGAAAAGATCCCTGGCTCAGGCCTCGACTTTGCTCCTCTCACTCCTCTTCACTGAAATGTTTTGATTTTGTGCCACTTTGAGCAATCTTTTTGTCACGAGAAGGGTAACAGCACTGCATGCTGCCTTCAGAATCTGGAATCTCATGACAAAGACCTTAAAAGAGAAGCAGAATACCATGCACTGCTCATTTATTCTCATGACAGGCCTTAGATTGTACAGAGCATAGAGAACTGGCACACGATTAATCAGTTCCTGAGACTGTGGAACGTGAACTCACTTCTCATGGCAATTTCAAGAGTCAAGGCTGCAATCTTTTTGGTCTTGCATCTGAACTAGATGACTGTAACTAATAAGAAAAGTGTATATATTTTTATTTACCCAATACAGCATCTTTCAGCCTGGAGGATCCCAGATCACATTATGCAATATCCACTTTACCAGCCTTGCCAAAATACTGCCACTTTTGAAACAAGCTTAGGAGAGCAGAAAGGGATGCTCTTAACTCAATTTTGCTCTATTTTTGAGCAATTGTGAGCATTCAATGTTAATACAAAGCAAATTGAATCCAATTTTAATTTCACACCTAAAAGACACCATTATCATGAACAAAGTACCCAGCTTGTCTTTATTCTGTTTCCAAGAGGAGGAAGAACATAGATGAGACTTGAAACTGATGTTTCAAGGAATATAGACACAAACATACTCTTGAAAATCACTGAGGCCTGAACTTACAAGAATTAAAATAACTGCTTTACTTTTAATACTGATCATAAACCTAAGGGATATCATGTCAAACATTTATTCAACTACGTTCATCTTCTGAAACTGCAACTGCTCTAATTTCTACAAACATGTAGAACAAGATTTTCATAATCTCACTGTTCCAAGGCATTCAGACCTTGACTCAACCTCTGTTAGCCACACTAAGATAGATAATAGTTTTTTACCTTTATTACTCCTTTGCATACACTGAATGAAGTGAAATTGCATTATTATGAATGGCCAAATTTCTGTCCACAGTACAAAAAAGGTGTAATTTCTAATCATAAAGTATATTCTTAATAGAAATTATACAGAATAGCTTAATTTATTAATTTACAGAATGATACACAATAGCTTAATCACTTGATAAAATCACAATTTAAAACACTGCATGAATGATAAAATTTAAGGTTTTACTCTCTACGCAAAGTAATTATTTGAGTTGAAAGTTCGTTACAAAGAGGAAATAAATCCAAAGATTAAAAGAAAACATGATTTCTTCTCCCAAAGCCTCTAATTCATTTTCAACACTATAAGCTGTTTATATTCCTTTCACAATGTGCTTCAAAAGGTGTATATATAAACCTAGCCTAAATCATATCTTGATACTGACATGAAGGTACAGATTATATTTGGCATCTATGCAGATTGAGACTTTCTATAAGCCTTGAAAGGCTGACATTATTAATGTATTGTGATTTAGATGTCCTACTGAGCCAGAATGGAAACCTATGAAAATAAAATGTACAGATTTGATAAGTATCTTACATCGTCAATCAATTACAGCCTCGTAACTCATATTCCTTTGTGTGGGTTGTTTTTTTTAGTAGTAATTTGGAAAGAAATAAGCAATTATCAAATTCAGTTATGTTTTTGAGATTTTTTTTTTTCCATTGTCCTTACATGATTCCTATTAATCATTTCCCATAATGGGTTTACTGTAACTATTTTCAGTCTTTTACCTGTCTTATTCTGAAGTTTGCTCATGTTGCCTTGAAAGGAAAAACAAGTTTTATGGCAAAATTTTATAGCTCTCAGAGACTAAAAGCTGGCCCTCTGGCATCTGTGCCTTCTCCTCTAGAACTGTAGAGCTGGTAAGGGAATAGAAGCTGCAAGTGAAGACAGGATTTCTGTGTGATCACACCAATATGGAAACACATGAGAAATCAGTGCAGAGTTTCATGGTGCCAGGTTTTAATTTCAGATCACTGCCTTTTTGAAGGGCCAGAGTTGCAAGTTTTCAGGCTGCAGCAATAGATGTTTCACAAGGAATTCCTCTGTGTGTGTGTGTTCATATATGATTATGAGTTGCATCACCAAACATCTGTTACACAATTTCTTCAGCCAATACAGGAACAAGAGCTTGCCTGTGCATGTGATGTCCCAAGAGACACCATGACAGTACACCAGAGTCTACGTCCACTCCAAGAACTGTGCACCACGAATAAAGGAAAAGACTTTTGTTTAATTTGCACACCTACATCCTGATTAATCTAAGGAACATCATAATATACACTTAAATATTAATATTTGTATTAATTTTCTTCATCTCTTATGTCTCAAATTGCCTTTTAGAAGATGGGGTTTTAAGACTAGCTCAATTTGATCTTCTTGGTATACCAAAACTAATTACTGCAGAGATTGCAGAAGTCACTGCTACAGATGGAGCTGCTGTCCACAACAGAAAAATGATGCCAGTTTAACGTACAGAGCATCTGACACCTGATCATTTAATGAAGTTTCTGTCTTGCATACGAAGGGCTGCAGGAGCCTCTGCACTGTCTGAGGTCAGCAATGCAGAATGCTCCTCATCAGCCCATTCAGAGCTGGTTAAAATCAGGGCCCACTGTAACCAAGGTCAAAACTGTCATTGACTTCAGTGGAGGGAGCTTCCCTTCAGAACTCCTCTTTTAAAGTATTTGAGACTGTGAGTATCATACCAGTGCCTGAAAAAACAATGTTTTCTACAGGCAACAGCAACACACGCCATCAAAACCTCAATGGTTTAAACTGCAGGGTGAATTGGACATGAGCTATAATGCATTAGCATATGCATCACTGTACAGAACTAATTAAAGCAGTATAAAATAAAATACAAGCTAGATTACACACCCTCAGAAACCTTTGCCTTCAATTACATGCCCTTTGTAAGGCATAACTGAGTTAAGTGATTAATACAATCATAATATATGTAACAACTTTACTTAGTAATACCAATAAAATAACCGGGAATTATCCTTTAAAGAGAAGATAACTCACACTACAAGGGGAAAAAAAATAATATATATATGGTAGCTATAACTACACACTGGTACTTCATTGCTAACACTCGAGTTCTACTTCTTCATGTCTGTTACAGCCAGTTGGCTGGCAATCAAACCAGGATTATATATATTATTTTCTTTGATGGATGAAACAGTAAATACTATATTTTAAAGAAACCCCAAAACCTAAACTATATTGAAAATCTAGCTAGCATTTCAGCTTCACTCTTCGCTGTGAAATTTATTTTCCTTTTTTCTTTCCCTTCAAGAATTTGCTTCAGCTTGAAAGCAGGTATCAAAGCAGATCCTCAGCATCTTAAAAGAAAAATGACTAGGAACTCCTCAGTGTCACTGTATCTGACAAGTTTCTGCAATGTATTTACCTTCTTCTTTCATTACAAACATTAAGAACACAAAAAGCACTACTACAGCTGAGATTTTTTTTTCCTCATCCATCCTGATTTGAAAAAGATGACTTTGATTTTATGGTCTAATAGAGAAAATCTGCTTCTGCCTACAGGAAGTGGCTGTCCATACTAATTAGTGGAGAATAAAATACACACAACCTCTATTTTGCTAGGATATAAACCAAAATGAAAATGAAGATACTACCAAACCTATTCATAAATCTTAAAAAATCTCACCTTATAGGACAGATTTTAAAAAAACCACAAACAACTCAAAACCAACCCTGAGGTAACATCTACACCAATTTTCCCATTTCAATGTAATTTTAAAAATGTAATGACTGCACTCTTTCAAAAATAACAATGGCATTATATGACTGGCATGTAAATGCAACTCAGGATTGAAAAAATAAAATTAATGAAATTATTTCAGAAATCTGTTCACATTCCATGGCTTTGCAGAGTTTACATGAACTGCATCTCCTACTCTGTTCTTGAGAACCATTTTAATATTTGCATTCAGGTCTTCACAGGTAAGTTGTGAGCCCCCAGATGCAGGGTCACCAAGTTTCCATGCCCATCCCATATGCTGGGATTTTACACAAAGGCACCTCTTTTCTCTGGAGGTCCCCAGGCCTTTGGGACACTGCACTGTTCAGAGGGCTGCAGAAATCCCAGGGAAAAGCAGGAAAAGCTGCTCTCCCACTGTGCTGGCTGGAAGGCAGCACTGCCCAGTGCAGCAGGGAAGGATGTGGAAGGATCAGACACAGCTCGGAACAATGGCACTGACTGCACAGTGCCAGCGAGCTCCGTGCTGCTGGATGCTTCAGAGCCAGACCTCTCGAGTTCTTTGAACCTTTGCTGAACCAATTTTGCATTTGAAATATTGTCAGAAGTTCTCTGCTCCATTTTAGCAAGCTAGACACAACACACTCGCCAGCTCCTGGCAGGGAACAATGGAGGGACAGAGCGTGCAGTGGCTAAGCACTCTCATTGAAAAAACCAGGGGATGCTGCAGTAATTGTCCTGAGAGGCTAGAAAGGAAACAAGCCTCTATGCTGACAGCTTAGCTCAGCGTGAACTCTCATTTTTCACATGGAGCTAATTAAAAACTGAAATTAGTTAAATATGGAAATGACACTCGCAAGCACTTTAGCTGAATCCTGGCGAAATCCCTCTAGAGTGCTGAGACACTACCTGCTGCTTCAAAACTCCCCAACTGAATTTCACAGTTAAAAGGCTGAGCAAAGGGAAAGTTATTACAGAGATTTCCAATTCAAAATGTGCCTGTAAAATCCTAAATTAAATTTCATGGTAGCCCTTTCAGTAACGAGGGACATACTGTGCAGTCCAACGATACGGTGCTCCAATAACGTCCCTGTGTGTATTCTCTGATTATCTCACCTTTAGGCACTGTGCTGGTTGTGCCAGCACTGTGATGCTCACGAGGATACCAGCATTACAATGCTACAGAGATAAGCCATGTACTGCTGCTGAAGGAGTCATTTGGAAAGCCTGGATGCATGGCTTATAAAGGAATTACTTCCAATGTCTAGCAGCAGAAATGTGAGGAAATCGGAACCCACCGACCAAAATGTTTTATGCCCAGGATTTTAATTCATGTGATGAAAACATATGCAGAGAAGAGTCTACACTGCAATAAATTACATGGCCTATATATCTATATCTCCATACTTTACAGGCAGTGTAATAATGAAAAGCACTTCTGCATATTTAAATGGGCATAAAGAACCAAGGGACTGGATATGCATAAAAGGTAGGATGACTGACATTAGCTTTTTGACTGAAGCACCATGTGAATTCCATTTTAGTGCATGTGACTTGCCTAGTGTGCATAAAAGCAAGGGTATCTGCCCAAGGGCAAATATGATTTCTGAATGCAGTTTAACGAAACCCGCCCACAGAACAGTTCATTTTGGAGCCAGACCAAGGCATTCAGGACAGCCAGTTGCTTTCAGAACAACTGGAGCTTTTTGGGTTTATTGTTTTTCCTACATTCCATCCCTTTACCCTTGAGGCAAACCCCTCCCCCTGGCCTGCTGCCACTATTGCACCAACAAATTTCTGTCTAGGAAAGCCAGCAAAAGATGCCACAGAGCACGAAAGCCACTCTTACTCACTCCCAAGTCTTCTGGCACGGGCTATTGCTGTACCCAGCCTGCCAAAACCTCTTCCCTGGCAGCTCTCTGTATAATCTGTACATCACACCCAGGCTTTGCTAGTCCAGGGCCTTGAAACAACTCAGCTAACCCAGCTGGAGGGGATATGCTGCAGCTGCACCATCAGACCCTCTTATTTTACTGAATTTTGAATATGCTGTTTCAAAGCAATTTGAGTGAATTTGCCCAAGGCCTCAGATCAGTAAAACTACTGATACCACCTGCAGCAGCCTTCCCACATTTGAAGCATTTAAAAACAGGTGACATGATAGGAGCTTTCAGTGTAAGGACTGACTCTCATGAAGGGCCTGCTAAACAAACTTGGTTATGCCCCATTTTGGCAAGGAAGGAACTGTATGGCTTTCAGCCCAATTCTCACAATAGCACAGAGAATAATGGGACGCTCCATTTAATTTTTTTTTTTAAATCATGTATATTTTTTTTTCACATTAAGGTGAAGTATTATTTATTTGATTACTGAGTTTCATTTATTTTCAAGCATCTATAGGAGTGGAGATAAAAAGCAGACTTTGATGAACATGAACTCATTAATAAGAGGTGTATTAGGAAACCCAGGAACAAACATCTAGCAGGTTGAAGCCTCTTAACGCCATCCAGTTCTTCTTCCAGCAAGGAGAGGCAAAAGAGCAAATTCCCCATCCAGCAGCTTTCCACAGCCATGAGCCATCTAAATATGCCTGATGGGCAGGTGCAAGCTGAAAAACTGCTGGGAAAATACCTGGCTGGGCATGAAACCAGGAGCCAGAGCCTCAAGCAGAGCCCTCCAGAAACAAAAACTCTGTGGAGGTGGCTGTGGTCCTTCTGTCCTTTCCTTGTCCTGTGTGTAGAGACAACCCTGCCTGGAGCAATGACAGAGGAGATAACCAGTGTCTGGTGGGTTTTAACAGCACCCATGTTATTTGTACAAGGAGCTACTCCACCTGGGGATCAGTATTCTTAAACAGATAAATTATTTTTGTCATCTCCTCATTCTGTTGTCCCACCTGAGTACATTCACAGGAACATAGAGCTTGGTGAGGGAGCTCTAGACAGAAAAGGGGAATCTGGGGAAGGGCACTGTCAGACACAGCCAGGCAGCTTACTCTGAATAGCAATCATAAGGCAATAATTTGTGCCTTTAAAAAGATCCCTAAAGAATAAACTGTAAAGAACTGGCTGGAAAGAACAACATATACTCCAATCAACTTGTGATTGTACTTCAGATGTGCAGTGAGCAGCCCCTCTCCTGAGGCAGTGTGTGATCCACATCTGGGGAGGCACTGCTGGGATGAGACCCAAGGAATATAAGGGGACATCCACACATGCAGCTGCTTTTGTCACTAATGCTTCTTGGAAAATATTGACTCAAGAAGCAAATGAATAGCGGCTTCAAGGTGAGAAATTAAGACTGAGGATTTTCATCTTCAGGCCCTTTAAGGTCTGTAATCATTCTCTCATTCTTTTCCCTCCTCTTGCATTCAGAAATATCCAATAAAGTTAAAAAACTTGAATCAAGGAGAAAATCTAAGCCTGCAGCCTCCCTTCAGGGAGAAAGAAGACAGGAGGGAGCAAAGGGGACTGACAGGCAGAAATACATTATTTATTCTTTCCAAGGCAGCACAGTGGTGTGAGCCAGGGAATTCTGTGCCCAAGCACACGTGCTCCAGCCATCTCTGCCCTTGCAGGGACTATTTCAGTGCTTGAGAGATGCAGCATCCACAGACCCAGCAATGTCATCCCTGTGACATAAACCAGTCTCCATATGCAGAAAGCAGTGGAGTGAAGATTATTCCCAAAGCTGTTGCAAATAAAGGGCTACTGGTTCCAGAATATTGGTGAGTCAGGTGCCCCCAGAGAGTTTATGAGCTGGTTCTTCGAGCCACAGGCGAGAACAAGACTCCCAAGATCATTCAGCCTCTCTCTGAACTGCTTTCCTGTACTGATTTTCTGTGTGAACAGAGTCTAAGATCATCCTGTGAGAGGCACAAAGAGTCACTTTCTCAAATACAGGGTCCTCACTAGGAGCTACACAGGTTTTGCCCCATAAAGGGATTCTGAAATTCCAGACAGTCCAAGTCATCACATGAATTCTTTGAATTGCAAAACTTCAGTCAAGGTCATTTGCAAATGCAAACCTTGAGTTCAATTATGTTTTAGCAGAGGATGACACAATTACAATAAAAAAACCCCTGTTTTTATAACTCAACAGCTTTTCCCCTTGGTTATCAATTTTTAAATACAGGGCAAGGATAAAAAGTGTGCTTTTGAGAAAATTCTGAACACATAAATGTTTCAGGTCTGTTCTACTGCACAGAGCAAGAAACTGCTTCCTTTAATAGTGTGATTTGATGTAATTTGCCGTATGATTTTTCTTAAGGTACAGCAAATGCTGAAAAGAAAATGGCACATATTTCATTTTGAGAAACAGAGCCAAATCCATCCCTGCATCTTTTTCATGCCCCATTGGTTTAAGTCAATTATTTTCAATGTAGCTATATCAGTGCGGAAGAGGAATAATGCAATCATGAATCAAGTCCATACTATTTTTCATGACAATTCCACTTGAGCAAAGCCTCAGATATAACCTAGTGAACCACAGATCACAGTCATATTTTATAAAATTTATTCAACAAAATGTATTAAATAAACTTACCTTTCTGCCTGTATCTTAGCAACTTAGCAACCTTTACAATATGAGAATGCTGGAAACAAGCCTCTGAAGTCTACAAATGCAGACCTGACTTTTAAGAATAGGTGTGCCAGCACTGAGGGCCGTAATTGCAAGAATAAATTCTGCTGAATGGTGCCATAATGCACATTTTCCTGTATCTGCACCCAGTCCTTACGGGATTCCTTTATTAATGGTAACATTTTCTAGGCTATTTGCTAGATCTGTCATGTAAATTCGATGGCAAGGATATTAAGGTTTCATTACAGGAGATACCAAAGGAAAAGTATCCCTCACTAGCTGAAGTGTTCCATGGCCACCTGTCACAGGTCCCATGGTTTCCAGGGATTTCACTGAAGGGAGCTGCAGGAAAGGACGTGCCCTGTGCCTCCTGCCTTTACTGCAGCAGCTTCATACTCTGGGAGCAGCCCTGCCCAACAGAGTCCTGCACACACACCACACCTTGACATGAGACCATCCCACATCGTGCACAAAAGAAGTGTGGCTGTGACACTTGGGGACCTGGTGGCAGTGCTGGGCTTGGGGCTGGACTCAATGATTTTAGAGACCTTTTCTAACCTCAATGAAACTGCGATTGTGTGAGCCAAGAACAGTGCTGCACTGAAGGATGGGGAAAGGAAACTTAAATCTCCATGGAAAAATGCAAAGGGGCTGTAAAAAAACCACAGGAGCTGGTCTGCACCAGCCCTAGCCACGTGTTACATAGATGGCAATCAGTCCTTAGTACTGTATGGAAAACTGGTTTACACTAAAGCAGCCTGCAGTTTCCCATATGAGCAGTTTTCCCAAGCAGCAGCTCAGCTCTGCCCCAGCAGGCACAGCCACTGCCAGCTGTGGGACACAAGAGAGCACAGAGTCACCAGGGCTGTGTCCAATTGATAGGAGACTGAGATAAGAAATGTGGGGTTAACCCCTGCAGTTGTAACTCAAGATTACTCCTTTGCTGCTCAGCCCCTGCCTGGCAAGGCACTGGCACAGTGTGGGTTTCTCTGCACTGCCTGAAGCCCTGTCAAAGGCTGCCTATTCCCCAAGAACAACGGGACACACGTGGGCCCTGCCACTCCAGAAATGTAACCAAACCCCGGAAAATAAACTTGGGAAGGAGCACAAAATGTTCAGCAAATCAAACATCAATGCAGCAGATGTGCAAAACACGATTTTAGCAATGGTTCCTGTTGAAATGTCCTTGTGTTGGGTTCATCAGAAACACTGACAAATGCTGCAGCCACAAATCTGAACAGTTCTCAGTGGCCCCAGTAGCACTGCCCAGGTGCACTGGCACCCTGGAGACTGAGGCAGCAGAAAGTCATACAATAAAGCATGAAAATCCTCTTTTTCTAGAAGAATAATATGGATTTGCCATTAGTAAGAACTTTTCTGGACACGAGCACTGTGAAGGATGGTGGCTGTGGCAGAGGTGCAAACCCAGTGTGCTGGGGAAGGCAGGGATAGTTGAATCTCAGACCCTGGGACTGCTCAGGCGCAGAAACTGCCTCTGCTCCTCTGCCAGCTCCCAGCTGCAAGCCACGGCGTGCTGCTTACCTTAGTTTGCCTTAAATTTTCCTTGTGGATGGCTGTACTACACTTTTGTGTAGGCTGATGATTTAGTGGTTGCCCGCTGGTATCAGAGGGAGAAGCATTTTTCCCTTCAGCGCCCGCTTTGTAAATCAATCATTAAATTATGTGCTACTTCCTTCACATTTTTTGGGACTATATCTGCCACAAGACACCTGCTGTGGAGACAACTGACAGAATCTATGGAACCTGGGGAGAGGATGAGGAGAGAGAGGAAGGAGGAGGACCCTGGCTGTCTTTGCACACGTGACCTACTGGCAGAAAGGCTCAGGCAGAGGCACACAAACACTGCAGATTGAAGCTATTGAATTTTTCAGTAGCACAATACACTGCATAACTTTGCTGTGGCACCAGCACACAAGCACTTAAAGAGCAATCTTCAAAGCACTAAAATAAGACATACCCAGCTGTGTTTCCATTCATGTACATCAACAAGGAAACACGTACTTTGTACACTAATTCCACAGAGAAATCAAATAGTATAAAGCTATCAAAAAACCCTGAAAGAAATTCTACAAACACTAGTAATCAAGAAAAATAAATCTAGTTTTATTAATCTGTATCATGGAAACACAAGTGATTTAAAGCACCTTTGCAATGTCTCTCCAGTTTAACCCATATCAGGTTTAGGAGGAAATCACAATTGTATTGTCAAGATCAAAATATTCACTGTCTTCTCCACAAAACAATTATTAAAATTTTTAAAAGCAATTTGGGAATATTGACAGAGTTGTCGACATCACACTCAAACAGGTACTGCTGACACTCACATCTCATTGTATTTTATCTTTCTTTTTCAAGGCCTAATATTATTTTTTTCCAGTAGTAACATATAAATTGCTTTCCTTGGCATCAGAATGAAGATTCCTGCAGATTTTTAAATGAGAAAACACATTATCAGCACTAGCAGTAACACAAACACAAAGCACAACTACTCCTACACCTGACAGCACTGAAAGGAGGAGTGTGGAGTATCAGCATTAGAAGATTGATGAATAAAGCAAAGGTGGGAAAAAGCAGATTACTGTTCAAGCAGAGTAATTTTGAAAGCTTTACTAGGGGGTTGGGATCTGTTGCCTCCAAAAAAACCCCAGAGAACAGAAACAACACACCTTTCTCTGTCCTTGTTCTGTGAAGTTCTTTCGTTGTAGGGAAAACAGAATAAATCTTGTCTTCTTCCTTTCAGATTGGAGCATTAATACAAAATATTGTATTATTTTTACAGCTTCTGCCATATTAGATTGCACTTTAACTCTTTTTATTTTTTTAAGTTGACCTTTCTTCAAATAGAAGACACTGGACTGATGGCCCCAGAACCTGCTATTTGCCATTTATTCTCAGAATAAGAATGGTACTGAAAGGTTCCTCAAGTGGCCCAGCTTCACTCCCACTCTGAAGAAATTGCTCCTTTATACTTTTAAAGGATATATCTCAGCTAAAACAATAGTAAAAAGTAACTTAAGACTGAGTGTGGGCCAAGGGTGCCACACCTGATATTCTGGCAGCAACAGGAATTCACTGAATCCACAGGCTTTGCTCCCCTCAGCACAACCAGCTCAGAGCAGGGCACTGCTGATTTCTACTTCCCCTCTGCTCAGCTTACAGAAGGAAAACAATGCAGGAACAGCTGCACTTCCACAAGAACCAGAATTTCCCAGAAAATGGCCTGAAGAGCAACACCTTGCCCCACAGGACAGTAACTTGGGGTCCCAAAATAAAACTGGATAGATAAGGCTGTGCTTGGAGAGCAAGTCCTGCATCCTGAGAGACCAGAGGAAGAATTTAATTGATTTGGTAACGCCCAAGGCTACAGCCCTCTCCTTCCACAGTTACCTGGGAAAATCAAAGGAGCTGGGAACAAGTGGTTAGGCAGAGCAGGATGGTGGGAAAAGAACTCTGACATGCAGATCCTCAAACTTCTCCTGTCCCTCATCTTACGTTTTAATAGAATATCAGAACTCAAAAAGTACATACTGACGTTCTTCAATAAAATAACTACAAAACATTAACTATTCACAAGTAAAGGTGTTGAGATGTTAGCCAGAACAAATGACTTTGCCTACTAAAAGGAAAAACACAGTGAACACGTTGCTCCAAATGTGATGTGAACGTGTAGGGTTCTTTGGGAAGTGAGTGCAGTGCAGCTCACGTTACCATTCCAGCAGTTGGTGAAGGAGTCTCTTTATCCACACACACACTCAGATCTCTCCTCCTGAGCCACCTGGAACAGGCATGAACTGCCTGTCATGCTTTGCTCTCTCAATAGGCACCAATTGTCTATCACATTTCACCACCTTGTGCTGTGATTTCTTCCTGAAACCCAGTGCTCTTCCTTACAATCAGTTGTTATGATACTTTTAAATACCAGAATATGGAGGCTGATACTGCTCAAAAGACACTCAAAACCAGCAGACCCAAGAGCCATTTTTTATAGTAATGTAAAATATATACATTACTGAAAGTCAGTTTAGCCATCTGGAGTGCAGGAATAATAACATTTACTTTCCCCACAGTAAGATGCTTCTAAGCTAAATTAGCATTAACTATTATTCATCTCAATTCTGCATAACAGTGAATCATAACCTTAACTTCAAGCGTTATTTTTTAAAAAATGACTAAGTAATTTCATTGAGCAGAAAATAAAACTTTTTTCTCTCTTTTCAATTCCTCCAACTATCATTATTTACCAGATGCTAATTTAGCCTATTTACAGAAAAATCAAGTTATTTTTTGGCTGCTCTGTGCTAGAATTAATCAGAAGCAGCATGATACCATGTTTAATTTCAATCACAGCAGCTATCACTTTACAAATAAATAAAACTTACAAAATTTTTTACTGCTCTTAAATCAGATGCTATTCTTTTTTTTTTCTTAAGGCAAATACAATTTACAATACTGGCTTCTACACAAACTTTTGTTTAATTATGAGAGCACCAGAGAATATGGGCTTTTGCTCAATAAAATCAAAGGGTATAAATAAAACCACATTTTCATAAAAGAAATAGCAATAGCTGGGTCATCAAGATATCCAGACTGTTAAGAATTAAAACACCCATAAGGAAATACAATCTGGGGGGTAGAGGAAGGAAAAAAATATATCATTAAAAGAAATCAACCTTAAGGGAAGTGCTATGGAGTGGTACACGGAATTCCTTTTGTAGATCTGGGACTCACTTACTTCAGTTGAAGTAAGACAAGCTGGTTATCAATTTTCTAGCTAGACTTCGTGAGAGGACAGCAGAATTCTCCCCATCTGTTAGTCCTTGGCTGGGCCAGCAGTGCTATTTGTTTTCCTAGCATGGCATCCCAGCCCATCCAGCAGATTGATGGTGCCAGGGAGACACGGCGAGGTGGCCCCGCTGCCAAGGGCGGGCAGGAACGGAGGGTCACTGCCAGATGAGCCTGCATTAGGGGATGAGCAAGTGAAAAATCTGCACTGCCTCCTGCCTCCCCCCACCCCTGGCTCACGGGAGGCTCATCTGACCTTCAGCCAGACAACAGAGAGCAAACTTGCCTTCAAAGCTTTAGAGGTGTCCAGGAATCCTTCAGCTTCTGTTTTGCCCAGCCACGGGCTGGTTTTAAACCCGTTCTGTCAAGGTGAGAGTTAGAGGGACAATCTGCTTTGTCCTAAATATCTTGTGCTGAACCACCTTCCCTGGTGCCCTCTTTCACACCAGCCTCCTCAGGGAAGGGTGGCTTTGTGCAGACCCAGCTGATCTGCACATCTGTTGGGACAGTCTGGATTTAGTGTTCAGTGACCCTCAAGCCACACTCAAACTTATCCAAAGCACTGCACCGAGCCTGCACTAATACAGGGTCTGAGGAACATTCCTCCTCATAAGAGAGTACAATTTTATTATTCATTACAGGTATTGGTGGCAATATGTACATGATTCCTCCAAAATACTGAATGCTTCAAGATACTGTAAATTTCACAAAAGAAAATAAGACTATTTCCAGTTACTGTCACAGCTATTTTTGTAAATTTCTCCCCTGCTGCAGAAAAGTTCAGACAAACTGTGATAAATTTTCCCATTCCTGACTTTGCTGACATTTCTAACAAACTTCAGGGCAGTACACATGGGCAATTTTCAAGAATGGGCCTGGGGTAAAACTCTGAAGAAATATATGAAATAAGTGTACTAAAACGTAGGGGAAATATTTTCATTGTAATATTTATTTTTAGTACATCACAAAGTATTATCTGGATATGACTTAAGAGCATCTAGTAGCACACAACAAAAAGCAGGTGAAAGAAATCAGTAAAATCTACAGAGAGATTGGTTCAATTTGTACATATCAGTACACATAAACACAATAAGCAAGCTAGAGACATGTAAAATATAATTCTGTCTACTACAAATTTGGCCTTTTCATAATCTGCAGCCCAAACTCTATTATGATCTTGCCATTTCAATCCAGACCTTTGACTTCCACAAAAAGGCTTTAGGGAAAAACTGCTTATATTTAGAAAAAGCTTTGAAAGGTAAAACTACCATAGAATAACATTATCTTTATCTTAGCAGACTAGTCAGAGAGTTCAAGCTGAAATGGCATTTCATGCTCAGCAATAATGTCTCTATTGGTAAATGGCACGTGGGGCATTTATACTGCTGAAACCCAGGGATTAATGACTGCAGGATTTCCAGTTCTGGAGCTGACAGAGGGGATATTTTCATGGAGGTGACACTCATGGGTTTCAGAGGCCTCCCCCAGCCCAGAGCTGGCACTGATAAATCTCAGACTTCCTAAAGACTGAGCACAAAGTGCACGTTGACATAAATCATATCTAACAAAGGCTATCCCAGTGGAGGACACCACAGAGGGTCTTGCAGACCCTGCAAGTGAGAAGGAAGCATCTAGGATTGGCGTTTTCCTTTGGCCAAGAAAGGACATGACTGGTTTTACATTTCCAGCCAAATGAAACAAAGATTCACTGTTCCCTTCCACACAACTGAAAACCTTCCCCTTTACCTACTAGTACCATGTGTCTGAGCACTGGAATTGAGGCCAGCTGAGGAGTGAGTGTTGAAAAGAGCCAAACTGCTGTCAAAACCATCCCCCTGCCCTCTGATGAGAAGCCTTTCATCAGAAGATTTTCATGAGCAATGTTACTAAGCAAAGTGAAAGACTGAATTTCTGCCACCTCCGAACTTCCAAATCTTAACATTTGGTTACAGGCCTGTTTTGCCTTGCAAGAAATTATAAAAGTCTTTTGTCTCTGAAAACAGAAAGATTTGGGGTCACACAGTACAGCTGAATTAAAAACAAATTTTGGCTAAATCATTCACACAGATCCTTTACTGGTGACCTACTGTATTCAGTAATTTACCCACGTGTCAAACCCCTGAACACTGAACTAAGGAAACTGCTTTTTACAGCTATAAAAAATATTGACAATTCCAGAGTCACCACTATAGTCAGGAAAAAGCACGGTGTGCAGTACATGCAGCTATTACCTCTTTTTGCAAACTGCTCTGGGATTGTCAGAGTATGCAAGTTGTAGCACTCAGCAGAAACTCTTAATGGAGAGCATTTAAAACAAAATCTGCTGAAAGTATGTAAAGGATAGCTTACAGCTGAAGAATGGAAATATGTTAAGAGAACTGGAATTCCTAGGCTTTGGGCCCTGAGCTTTGGTTTAGACCTTTCTATCAGCAAAGATCTGTGCTCAGAATAAGGCTCCAAACTCAAAATGTAACAAATAAGATGGATTTTATGAAGGCAACCCTTGTGCTGCCCCATCCATGGGAAATGATTCATCATCAGTGACCCACACTGGTGTCAGGTCCCAGGAAAAGTCTGCACCCACACTGCAGACTGGAAATCCCAGGTCCCAGCAGCAGAGCTGCCAGAGCAGGGATTGCAGCACCATCCACAACCTGCAGTTCACACTTTTCCTGTGACCCTGGGGCTTTGGAGAAACAGTGCCAGAATGAACTCAGGGACTGCCTGGATTGTTCTAGAAGGCTGCACTGCCTGGTGACCTGAACCTCTCAGCTGCACTGCACTGGGAATTGCTCACCTCAAAACTCCACCACTCTGCTAACAGTAGCTACTGAAAGGTTTCCTCCTTCAGACCCGAGCTGAAATGCAGGCTGGCATGCTGACAGCTTTGAAACATTATCCACGAATTCCAAATTATTTAAACAGTGAATTCTGTACTAAATATTGGCTTTTCAAATCATGGGCAACACAGGAAAACTGCACATTTTGAAATGCACGCACACAGCCCAAGCAGAGAAAACTGTCACTGCTAAGGTACCTGCTGTATATTTGGTACTCCAGGAGTGCCAAAGCAATGTTAAGCAAATTGCACTATGTTTAAAAGCCTTTTTCTGTTCTAGCTGTTTACAGTTTTCTAATGGTAAATATGGGAGAAAAGATGAATGATTTATGATTGCTCACTGTAAAAAGTCAAACAACATATTAAAACAATGCTTCATAGCATGGGGAAATGGAGTTAAGCAGAACACTTTCATGGTGATGTTTATAGAAAGAAAATTCATAGATTTTTGACAGGGGAAAAAAATCTAAAGATGAAGAGAGTGGTGTTAAATGTTGTTAAACCTTTATTTGGCCTAAAGCAAAAGATAAAACTCATTCTGCCAGAGATCTAAAAGAAAAAAAATCTAAAAATATGGAAACCACAGCTTTTTAACTTAAGTAATTCCCCTTTACAAATATCCTCAGATGAGATTAAGTGAAACCCTCCACCAAGACACATCCTGAAAACAAAATTATTTCCAGTCTCTCTGTTAATACGAGAGTGGGCAGTGCTGATCAAGTGACAGAAAAACAATCAAGGAGTAGGATGCATCCTGCTGTTTTCCTGAGCATCTCTGAATTCCCTGCTCCCAGGGACAGCAATCCCTTTCCTTCCTGGCTGCAGGTCTAATGGATGGTGCTTGCCCACGGCTCAGGCAATTGCCCTGACACAGTTGTGCAAGGAAATAACGAGCCCTGAATTGACTAAGGGGTGTCACAAGGACAGAAGAAAAAATTGGCTGACAGAGCACATCAGCAGCTGGAGGAGCATCCTCAGGTGGTGCTCAAGGAGAATGTGTATTTTAATTTGTAGCCCATTTACTGCAATAGGACAGAAGTTTAAGGCGTGCCATGGAGGACAAGATGGCAATCCAGGCAAAGAAAGGGAAAACAACTTTTCTGTGTTTCTGAGAACAAATAGCTGCCTCTACCAGCACATCACTGTTTTACTATTACCAGCTAATACAACAGCAGACTGAAAGTGCAGCTGCGGTCCACAGAATATTTGGCATTTCTGGCCCAAGCATAATCCCTCAAGTAATGAAAACCCTATTCCTATTTCTGCATCCTCGCTACTCTTCATACTGAAGAGACTGCATCTGTCTCCCATTTATTGAAGCTTATTCTTCATCTAGACAGCCAGAGCTGGTTTGTATTAGAAATTAGGTTTTAAATCACTATTTTTCTATTATTTGTCTTAGGATTTTCAGGAAGCCTCCAGAGGTGCAGAAAAAGTCTTCTGGTTGGAAAAGACTCTAATACTGTTCATGAACCAAGCACCAAATCCCTAAATGCTTGTATAAGAACTTTGATGTTTTTAAGGTTCAGATTCTGGCCATGAAGGCAACATGATAAGAGATAAAAATACATAAAAATGTTTTTTAAAAAGGTCAAATTCCCTCTGAAAGAGTAAGACTAATTAGATCGCTCAGATTTTCTTAATGAGCAGACTCCATTATGGAAGCACTCTTCTCATGTGGTTGGAGTTTTGCATTTCAGTGAATAATGGAGTCTCAAGATGGAAAAGGGGGACATATATGAAGAAGGAAAAAACAGATAATTTTTTTTTTGGTTCAATAAATCATATAAGCCTAAATTGCATCTCTTTTCTCTTGCTGCTCCCTGCTACCTTGTGGCCAGTTTGAACAGGATTCTCTATTTTCAGTTCCCAGCTCTGCACCACCATGCACAGGTCTCTCCTGGGAAAAGGCTCAGATGCTAAAGGGACAGTGACCCATCACCATGAGGTATGTGGGGCTTTGGTGTTCCATTTCCCACCTCTGGTAATTGTTAGTGTGCCTGCTGTGAAATTGCTTCACTTCTCTTTCAGTCTGAGGCCCTTTTGCATTTGCCACAGACCAGCAAAGATGTCATAAGTTCATATCTACCTTTACATTACCTTGGGACATTTGCTATGTACTCCTGACATTTTTCTAGCATTCATTAATTTTCTCAGCATATCAAGCACTATTTACCTCTCTTTTAAAGGCTTTAATAACTGAAAGCAGAAATCCTCTAGTGATAGTACAGTCTGACAGAAGGAGAATGTTCCTCCTGCAAAAGAGAATATTACCCTCACAACTTCAATTCCAACTGTCAGCAGCAAAACCTGAGTTTGTTGACCACACACCTGCCTTGGAATGAACCAGCTCCCCTGGAATTACAGAGGGGTCTCATGGCTTCCATACTTAGGAGGCAAAGCCAAAGCAGAAAGATCCTAATTGAGAAATGAAATCTCTTGATTACAGCAGGATAGTTTTGGACTTGCTGTGAGAACAATTCAGTCAGTTTATGTGAAGTTGGGATCCTGACCACCAGCAGTGGGTCCCTGGCATTCTGCTGCAGTCAGCATGGATGGGCCCTCTGCCCAGCTCCTGCACCCTCAGCTCGTCCCTCACCCTCTGATCCCTACATTTAAAATTTGCAGCCACCTGCACAGAATGTAGAAAACCTCTTCCAGGAGAAATCAGTGAATTAAAAGATGTAAATATACAGAAAATACAAAAGAGAACTGCAGGAATAGTGTACTCCACCCAAATTTAAACACAAAAACCAACTGTTAACATGCAGGGACGAGCAGCACACATGGAACAGACTGACCTGTCCAAGATTCTTGTCTGCTCCTGATTGCTGCAAGGCAAGGGAGGTGTCACAGTCACAGAGACACTTTGTCACCCAGCACATGAGGAACTTTCTCTGCCACACTGGATGGCAGGATGTGAACACATCTTCTGTTCTGTGGCTTTTCTCAGAAAGTACTTAGTAAGAAAAATGTTGGAGGAAATCAGCTGATCAACCAACCAGCAAATTAAAATAAAGCTTGAAATTCAATTAACTGCAGCACTCTTATGCATTATGTATAATACCTTTTAAAAATTAAATATGACACAGAGGGATAAATCTGGACACCCCAGAGAAGAAAACAAACTAAACCTAGAGCATATTTTAGGTAGGGTTCTGTAAGATCAACTTTAGAGAATGAAATTCCTTTTCCATTCAGCAACTGCATTAATACAAATGCTTGTCTTTTCTAGTAATTATTTAGTAATAGCCAAGATAAAGACATTAAGAGTGTTTCATAATCACACAGTGGGGTTCAATACTGATTCTCTCATTATCAAATCTGCTCAACATACAAGTCAAAACACGATTTTTCTAACCAACTACATTCTTCATTTTGGCATTGTAATCCAAGCTTCTGATGTTAGAAACGATTATGAGAAATTAAGAGAGAGTTTGCTGACTGTAAAATATATATGCACCAGTCCAAAAAAGGAGCCTCTCCTTCCTATGCACACTGATCTAATAAATAATCTTTTTTCTGCCTCTATCCATTGAAAGTACCCTGTTGGAACCCACAGGTCATGAAGAAGATAAAGTCACACGTAATCTCTGTCCTTGGTGGTCTTTGAGAGCAGAGTGGACATAAGAGATGACCCACTTGGAGCAGAAGAGACATCCAGACGCCCCTTCCAACACAAATCATCCTAAAACATTGCAACCCCAAATCTGGAGTGCAAAACTTGTCCCAGGGGTCAGACAGATTGTCAGGGAAGATGTCATTTTTCCTGTTTATAGCTACAAGGCTATCTTGTGAGGGATTAATAACAAGGCACAACATCACACAAATATGGTGTATTAGGTGTTCAAACTCTCTGACCTTGGCAAGTCCATGACTTGATTACTGGACATACAGAATATATATGATGGCTGGGATCTGAGTAGTGACATAGAGAAGGCAGGTCAAACTGTGATGCAGCAAGACTACATAAAATTAAACCTTAAATAAGCAAAAGCTGAAATTAACCTGAAAACTGTATCTTAAACAGCTTTTAAATCACTGAGATAAATTCATCCCATTATATGGTGAGCAAAGTTGTCTGTACTGTCATTTCTCTTCCAATTTGTTGAACTTCTTTTGCTCCATAAATTCTCTTCTCTGTTACCCTGTCTTATTATTTTCAAAAATTGAATTTAATTCCCATTTTTTATTTTGTCTTCTTTCAAGTTCCTTTAATATTCCCTTGTCTCTGTAGTACTCTTAAGTACTTTTTATTTGTGGTAGTTTTTTTCATGGCATTCATAATGCTGCTTTAAGAGCTACATTAGCCACACTTACAAAATCCATGTCAAATCTTTCAATATTGCTCTATGAACCCGTGGAGCAATAATGCTATTCCTAAAGGCAAATATGTACTGCTATACTTAAATAAAATCCATAAGCACACTAAGTGCAAGACAACAACAGTGAGTCAACAAAGAAACACAGCAACAAATAATCAATATAAATGAATCTATAAATGATCAACTGGTGATCTCAATCGAAATAACTGCTAAAAGAGCAACGTTTCCCTAGGAAGAAATGAGTCATTTTACACTGATATTGAACATTGATTTTTTGGAGAGAATGACCACAGGTTTATTTTATTTGATAGGTATCTCTGACTTGGCATTATGTTAGGAAAATTTAATCTTCAATATCCCTTATGCTTACCCTTCCCCTGAAAAATGGCCTGTTCTCAGTTTGTTGGGCTGGGTTATAAAGCATGTCTCACTAAAATATCTCAATGCTTTTTCATCATTTCCCCCCCTGACTTCCTGCAAGTCTCATTTTGCATCTACTTATCTTTGCCATCTCTTTGCCCTGACAAGACTTCATAGCTGTGGTTCTGGGATTAAATCCTAGACCACTAAAAATTCATAATATTAGGTATTTGCACTGATGAAAGTAGGAATAGGCTCTGTCATATAGCCATCTTGAAATCCAGCATATTTTCTTATTTGTGCATGGGAGGATAGCAAGGGCATGTGAAGTACAACCTGTACTTCACAACTGAGAAAAAAGAGAAAGCACCTCTGAGGAAGCCATTCTTGCAGCTATGACTAAAAGACCCCAAAGTTTCTGTTATATTAATAATGACTGTACTAATAAATTACTAATTGTAAACAGCATCTCTCTATAATATCTGGGTTGGCCATTTCTGTCCTGTCACATCACACTGCTCCTTTCTGTGGCACTAACCTTGGCCAAGCAGATGTTTTAAGCAGTGCAGCCACAGCCAGGACAGCGAGCCAGTTGTGTTTCTTTACTCAATTTCAAAGCAATATATTTTAACAGCTCCTGGGGAGCACTACCAGCATGTGTGAAAAATGTTTCCTCAGACCCATCCTAGACTGTGCTATGCAATTTGCATTAACAACCCAAAACGTGCCCTGAAAACACAACTCCAGTAACACACAAAAGAAAACATTTCATGATCCTCTCTGTCCCCAACTCCAGTAACACAGGAAAGAAAACATTCCCTGATCCTCTCTGTCCCCTGTCTCCTGCAAAGGCTTCAGAATATGTTCAGCCTGGTGGCTGAGCAAGAAAGATTTTCAACTGCAAGAGCTAAGCTAAGCACATGATAGCACTTTGATCTCACTCTAGTTTCAAGTGCTGTCATGGTATGAAAATGTCCCACAGACAAAGAACTGCCCAGGCTGTGAGGCTGCCCCTCCACACTGAAATCCTCCTCCCTGACAGCTCTGCTAGGCAAAACAACAGTACATTGGCTTTTCTTGGAACAAATCTGCAGATCAAGCTTTTGCTTTTGACTCAGGAAAAGCCCAGGACAACTATACCCAAGTAATTTCATGTCAAAGTCCTCCTGTTCTTGGTGGCATTAAGCATATAGCATAGCTGGAGCAGCTTGTCTCCAGAACTACCTTGGTAACATGATTAATCTCTCCCACCTTTGGACTGTGGAATAAGGAAGGGACACTTGCTAGGCTAAAAAGACACATCTGAATTTCCTGGACAGAGGCCCTGAAATTCCCAATGCCAGTACATGGGTTTTTTTATGGAATGAAGCCAGAGGCTTTTTCCTAAAACTTCTCAGAGGTAACATCAGACAAGCTCATTGAGCTACTACCACGCTTTTCTCACTCAGATTGACTGATAGCAGTCAATAAGAATCACTGAATGTGTGACATTTAAAATATGACAGGCATATTCTAAAATTTAATTATTGCCCCTAGCTGACACCTATTTTCAATGCAAATTTAAGAACAGAACCTTCTGTCAGCAGCTAATCTTGCAAGATGCAGCGTTCCCTCGGTTTACATTGATTTCAAGTGAAGCTGATCGCAGTGATTGGCAGCCAGATGCCCTCTGCCTCTCAGAGGTTCCAGCTTTGCATGATTTTCCCTTTTCCAGTCTTGCTTTCCAAAATGTCTAGCATATTTGATTTCAGCGAAGTCTGGACAAGACAAAGGCTGTGGTTTTCTGACTCCACAAGTAATAAGCAAATGCAGTATTAAAAAAAAAAAAAAAAATCAAATGGAATGGAAATTCCTGTTTGTAAAGTACAACTCAGAGAGAGAGAGAAAAACATCAATGGGTACATAAGACAGGCACTTCAGCAACTATTTTGATGAATCCTCATCTATGGAATCAGAGTTAAAAAGATGACTTAGGAATGGAAGAACTTACAAACATGAATGAACAACAAACTTCATCCAAGCACTTACATTAGCAAAAAACGGACCCATTTGTGGGAAGAAAATAAGTTGATATCAACACCTGAAGGATAAAATTTTATGCAAACTGTACCACGTACAGATACTTGATGCAGAGTAAAGATGAGACTTCTACTTCCAAGTCAGAAATGCTTATAGATTTTTTTGTCTGACTCTCACACAAAACAAAGGAATACTTCTGTGGTACAAAACAAAGGAATACTTCTGTGGTACAAGAGGAAAAATGACATAAATTAACCATTTATTTCCCTATATCTTATGTTCTGTGAATAGCTATTTTTCAGGTTCGAATTCCAAATTTTAAAAGAACGACATTTTCATTTGCTTAATTAACTGCCAGATCCTTTGGCAATTCAGTCCTTTCTGCGGCACTGAAGTGAATACATTATTTCAAGTTTATGCAGAAACCTGAAATTTATCTTAAACCTCATGTGTCTAAGGTCAAATAACACGGAGGAATAAATGACTAATAATACTTTCATGTGCAATATGGGCACTAAAGGTGTGGTGCAAGCATGCTGCTCTCATAGTCTATGTAATTTTTCTTTAATTTTTCTTGTATCTTCTTGCATATGATAATAGATAAAATAGCATTAATATCTAAAAGTTTCAGTGTGAGTATCAAGATACTATTTTCAAGCAAAACATCTTTAAATCCATCACAGTTTTTAATTTCCACTGGAAATAACAGTTTGGGGTTTTTATTTTCCCCACAGAAAAGTCTAAATATTTAAATTACCATATTTTTAATGTACTGACATGTTGATGGTCAGATGTTCTTTGATGCTCAAAGATAGATTGGCAGAAATCAGAGCAGCATAGGGGCTTACAAAAACGTGGTATTTATGTTTGGCAGCAATTACTTTGTGAAAAATACAAGGTGACTCTTTTTACGCTCCTTCTTTCTTCTTTTTTATATTTTTCTCCCCCAAGTTTGGCATGAATCAAAAGAGCTAAAAACTAATTTAACATGACAAATGCTTTCATCACTCCCTTAACCTCTGAAGTGAACACTCTGACAAAGACAATATGTGTGCTATATGCTTTCCTTTTGACACTTTATAAATTACTTTCTTGTAACTGGGTTTTACCACCAGCTCAATATCTTCAGGATGTCCTAATTTGAATGGCTGGTTCTACATTCTTCATATGTCACCCCTGGATAATAGGAATAACTCCTGGGCTTTGTGAAATGGCACAAGTCTCAGAGAGGACTGGGGGACAATTTTATTTCCATCCTGCATGCTGGAATTTACCAAAAGGCTGTGCAACACCAGCAACTAATACTCTGCATTTTGTTCACATCTGGCTATTGAGGAAACAGGGAGAAGTGACAAACCTGGTTTTAAATGTGCAGACAGCCTTGTGTACACAAGGTAATGAGAAAGTTAATTGAAGTGACTTTTTCCCTATTTTCTGCTATTAAAAATAGTATAACCATAGGCCACAGAAACACCTTAAAGTGCTGTTTGATGCACACCATCTGCACTTTTTCCCTCTGTCCAGTCCTTTACCAAGAAGACCAAAAGTCATCTGATTTATTTTCCACCTGGTGGATTTGATCTGTGTTAAAGAGTCTGCAGAAGCCCTTCCAGTGTAAAGCAATTCAGACACAGACCAGGGTGTCTAAGATGTGAAAATGTCTGCACACAGAACCAAGCCTATTCTGCACAATCAGTCAGGGTAGTTTGCAGAGGAAGATTTAGAAAATTTCAGATAACAGTGGTACTGACTGGCCTATAAAGGAAGAGTCTATCTAAATAGCCAGACTTTGATGACATATTATGATATGAACCATCAATCTATATGTATCTTAAATGAGAAAATAAAACCCAAAGTTACCTTCTAACAAGGCATATTGCCATTATTTTGACAAATGTTTAACTTAAAATCTCAGTAGTATCTTTATTTAGCATCAATTATGTAGTGTGGCAAAAAGTTCCAAAGGTTATTTATGCACCATGAATTTATTTTTAAAGCATTAAACATACTGCCTTTTTCATTTCATTCATTCTATTTTTAGTTGTCTGTTGGAGGAATGGCAATAGGAATGCCTAATAATTTTTAAAATATTTTTTCTTTTCTATCAGTTATGAGATTTTTTTTTTGCTTCTCTCTTTAAATCACCCTCATTTTAAATTTTTTCATGCAAGCCATAATCTTTTGCATCTGCAAGTCCTATGTTTAAACCTGTGGACATGTTTTCAATGATCCATCCATATCAATTCTCCCATCTTTTCTATGATAGGACAATTCATTTAGAAATCTGAGGAGTATGAGAACTTCAAAGTACTCGTTTAGTATAATTTACCTAATATATGCCATCACTGCCTTTTGCATTTGGTCCTGCAAGAGTCTTGATCAGCATTGACACACATTCACACAGCCCAGATTACACTGACAAACCTAAAGAGCAAAACCATTTCCTGCAGATTTTGATGACTTTTTCCCATAACTCTTAGCTAATGTAATCCCAGTGATGGAACCTCTGCTATGGTAGAGAGCAAGAAATTTTCTTTGTGGACATGTAAGGCAGAAATACAATAGCAGCACCTTCAAAGCCTTTCCTTTTTTCCAATCAGGAGATGATTTAGCACCTGAAGTCACACTGTTGGAGGACAGCAAGGGTTAGTTTATAGCTGATGGTCTTACACCTACTCTTTGTCATGTGCAATGAATTGTATGATTTTTTGCTGAGAGTGAAGGAATTAATTTAATAAATGACCTACCTAAAGCACTCCACTCTTACCTTTCTGTTGTTCTCATGCATCTAAGGCTACACCACTGCTTTTTTGTTTTTGCTTTTCTCTCACTTCCATCACTCTAAATTATGATCACGGTGGATATATCAAATTTATTCATAGGATTAATTTCAGCTATTTTCTGGCTTTGACATATACTTATTCTTTCCTGTGCATGGCATGAAGCTTGTCAGGTAATTCTCATTATTTAAACCTTGAGCTAACACTCTCTCCTAAACCCTGCCTTGTGCTCACTACCAACTCTATTGTGCTCATCATTCTTTCAACAGGAAAGAAGACCTCAAAACCTTCTGTCAAAATCGATCAGTTGTGTCTTTACTTGAAATGATAGATCATTCATCAATTATTAAGAGTCAATACATTGCCTTAACATTCTCTCATCTTATATATGAAAGTGTAAAAAGCAATCACCACGTTGCAAAGGTTTGCTTAAGATTACGGTAACCTAAATACCAAGGAAAAAACCCCACATTTCATAATCCATCACTTCAAAGTTATGCACATGATTAAAATGTTCAACTTGCAGTATATCATTTCCCTTGTGCATAATCACTCTAACAGGGAGCTGCTGTATGATAACTGTCAACTTCAATGAATTATGTGCTTTCCAATCTTTTCATTTATACACCAAACTAAGCTTGTTATCCTTCTGAGGCTTTCTACAGGGGAAATACAGGAAAGATGGTTAGAGCTGTAGTACTCAGTGCAGATCTGGACTGAAAAGACAGCAGGAACAGCCAGCCAGTTCTCTCTTACTATGGTATATATTAATCACATATGGAAGCTCATTAGTATGAAAAATGGGGTTTTCTTAGAAAATGGTGTCTATCCTGAAGAGTCAGGTTATATAGGACAAAAAAAAAAAGGAAGAAAAAAGAGAAAATTCAGCATATCTTTATAGATCTTTTGAGTGCTATATGTGAGAATGGTTTCAGAGAGGAAATAAATCCCACAAAGAATAGGTCTGGAAAGTATTAACAGAAGATATCCTCAAGCTACCATAATTTTGCCATTTACTCAGAGAACCTAAAGAGTGTGCAGCACTTCACTGTCATCAGCATATTGTTAAAGACACTGTAAAAGGTACAAAATACACTGACAGACACCTAAAAAACCCCTCTACAACAACAGAGAATGAGAGGGGACTAAAGAAGGGGGAGGAAGTCAGAAATTAATTAAATTAAGAAAGACAAAATCTCAGCAGCATGTTAAAACCATCTCAAAAAAAACACAGAAAGATTAGAACACAGTGTGGTCACTATTAACTTACGAATCCTGGGAAATAAATACAACGTTCAGAGTTTCTATATTTTTCCCTACAAAATGCTAAGGATGAGTGGAATATAGAAAATAACTGCATGCAAAAGGAAGCATCTAATGATTCAAATTTAACACCACCAGGATTTAGGTACACAGACCAATATAGGCTGAGAACTAGTAATCAAAATGATTTTGCTGTTTTTTCTCTAAAGGCAGCATGTGATGGTAATATTTGAATTCAAATGCCAGTAGCTTCTGTTACTTATGTGAATTCACCACCTATCACTTTTTTTTTTCTACATACTTTTTAAACATATGGCACTACATCAAAAAGTCATTAAATCCCTCTGTTTGGACCATCTATGAGATGTGCATATCTGACACCTAAAGTTAACACTGCACATTAAGAACCCTGAATCAATTTCTTGCTTCCACTGCTCTTACGACAGTGAACGTGACTTGAACATTTTATTTTTCCTCATTAATCAGTATAAGGGATAATAATATTCTTTGCTCACTAAGAACACACATTTGTGAAACACCATCCTTTCATCTGCTGAACTTCCATTTTCTGACACAGCCACGTGATTTGAGAGAGAAAATACAGCCTTACCTATGAAATATGCTAGCAAGATGGCAAGCAGGACTGCAGCAGCAATTGCAGATAAAGCAGCACATTTCCAGCTGCAGTACTTGGAGGGTTTTTTCAGCTTGAATGCATTCCTGGAGAATGTATTTCTAGGTAACAGTCTGGGAGGTGGAGTATAAACCGTTCCTGAGGTCAGCGGGTAACCAGGGGAAGAGCTGCTGAACAGAGGAGTAGTTCCAGAAGATGTCTTAAACAAGAAATGCCTGAAAAACATAAAATGGAACAGAGTTGAAAATGGCAAGTCCTGTAGTTAAGACAGAACATCTCCTACTCCTATACCATTCCAGCTGCCTCAGCCTGGGAAATTCAACCAAAAAAAAAAAGGATTTTGTAGGAAGAAATGGGGAAATTAAAATTCTCCTTTTTTTTTTCCTACCAGATCTTAATAACTGGCACTAAAATACAGTGTCAGGATATCTTTCTTAATCTTTTCTGTAATTAGGTGTAACTTGACCACATACTAGCTAAAACGCCAGCATGACCCATGAAGTGTCTGGGAGTTCCCTGTGGAATCCACCACTCAAAAAATGTTCTAAGAAAACCACACTCTGAGCCTCATTTACACTCTTGGCAAAAGCTGCCAGCAAAACCAATAAGAACATACTGAGCAAAACCCATAGTCCTGTAGGAAAAGATCTTGCCAGGATTAGAATTAACCATGATTATGTGGTTTAACAGTACCCAGGTTTGGTTTGAATGGCTCAGACAATTACCAACAGCACATGACTCAGCAGACAAAACCAGTATTTCAGCTGCCCATGCATTTGGTAGGAAAAAAAATACGGGACAGAATACACTCTAATGGATTTCAGAAAATGCTGTTAACACATTCCAGATAGAGGAAATGGAGAAAGCAAACTGGACGACTGGTTTCTTTAGATTAACTTCTCACAGTCAGGCAGAACTGACTACAAACATGTTCTCAGTAAACGATAAAAAGAGAAGCACAGAATAAAGGCTGTGGTCCTACAGGAAGTCACTTGGTTTAAGACAGAGAGCTCTGAAGACTTGTTCCATACCCTCTCCCTTCACAGCTCTGAAAGACAAGTGCTTCTTGGAATCAAACAGAATGAAGACACTCAGTAATCTCCAAAATCAAAATCACAGCTTAAAATAACCCAGGCCTTACTTCCAATGTAAAATATGTTTAACATTTTTATTCAGATACAATCCAGTATGTCACTCTCAAACCACCTGTTAGAGCTTTAAAATCCATGGCACTCACTTGACAACAACAATTTGGAAGTTGGAGGCTGAGATGTGTTTCCCAAGTGGGTTTTCCAGCCCACCATCATGACTGTGACTACTGTCAAGCATACATTTGTGTGTACCTATTCTACAGAAGTGATTTTAAAGGCATTTTTAAAAACATTTGTTTTGAAATAATACCCAGAGCATAAGAGAATGCACAGAACTTGCATACAGGTAAAAGGAAAGCTGGCTAGGCTCCCCAGATTTCTGATTAAACATTTCCATTTGAAGACAGCCTCTGAAAATATGCTGGTTTTTTTTTCTTAATGAATCAATCATAAACTCTATTAATGAACATAAAAAATCACATTTATATTGCCTTTGTTATTGAATTTTAACTCCAAGTGGCCTTGTACATCCCTTTCGACAGTGACCAAAATCTAATTTGTTGTAGAAAATAGACAGAGACAGTGGCAGTAACCACTGTCATAACTTTTTCTTTGTGCTTTGGAGACTTCATGTTTGCAATCACACTCAAGCAGATCAATTCTAACCAGTTACTTAATAGAAACATTGGGGTTTTTTTAAACAAATAAAGACACCCTTCTTTTTTCTTTATCAGTGAGGGACATTAGAGGTTAGAATTCCTTCTTTTCTGCACATCATAGGTGACCTATGAGAAAAGCAATAAAGGCAAATGCTAGAAGATTTCCCTTTAAAATTACCAGCCTTTTAAATCATGAAAAACATCTTTCAGCTAAAAGAAAGCAAGAAATAATGAAAGTCTGATATCTCGAATACGATTTTAAATTTCTTTACTTTGCAACTGTTCAATTAATTGATGAGAAAATGATATTATGGGGCTGGTTGTGTCACACCAGATCTATTGACCCTTCTGCTCCTTTTGTCTGGGTAGAACCTGATTGATTTGTCAGCAGAAGCAGGTTTGGTCCTTTCTAGTTGCTCTCCAGTGTTGGGAGCACAAGACCAGTGCCATGACTAGCTCTAGGAACAGAAATGACACAGAGCATGAGTGTGGACCCCATATTTTCTGAGCCTGAGCTCTTCCTGAGGGAAGCTTTTCAACAGTTTTCTTTTTCCCAAAACAACCCTGTGTAAACAATATTCCTTTCCCATAACAGCAGGTGTTTGCTATTTCTGTTACTGAGCCAATGGGAGAGGTGTCAGCCCTATGGACCAATAATGTGTCTGCTTAGCACAGCGTGTTATAAAAGGGCTGAATGAATTGTAAATAAACCTTCTGATTTCTACTGCCTTCTGACTGGAGTCAAGCATCTTTATTTCGTGTCCTGTTGTGGCAAATGAGGAGCCAGGGAAAGCCAAAAGGAAGGCAGAGCCAGTGAGACAAAGGCAGGAAAGCTCCTCTCTCATCCAGGCTGATTCTGTATCTGCCTCAGCCCAGGACCCCTTCTCCTCCCAAGTCCTCATGGCAGGAATGACCCTTTAGGTTTGGACAGAAAGGTCTGTAACAGACAATTCTTATCCTTTCCCTGCCCAAAAGCAGCCCTTTCACAACCAAACTGGAAATTACAGTCCTTGGAACTGTCTTTATCTGAAATGCCTTTAAACCCAGGAATTTTATGTCCTCTTTAGCTGAGAAGGCAGCTACAGCACCAACAGAAATTTTAATATAAAGCATTGTTAAAGTAAACTCAGATATATAATGAAACTCTGCTCCCATTAAAATTGAATTAATGAATATCTAGATATGCTTTAATAGAACATGTCAATCATATCCTGTTGCATGTGAGAAGACAAAAAAAGTAGAACAAAAAAGTAGCTCCACTGTGATCCACTTTGAGATACATAAAGTATACAAAGAAAACCAAAACACTTATCCATGCAAACAGGATCTCTATGATATTGTTAAAACTAATCAGAGCTTGGTAGAAGCAAAAAGAGCCAACTAAAAAGGATCTGTGAGATGCCATTCTCAAAGCCAAAAAGGAAGAATATCATTGGATAAACTCTGATTTTGTCACATTTTGTCCTACCCATGCATGTGGAAAGCTGAAAGTTCATTGTCTCAATATGAGGACCCCTGACAAAGTGGCAGCAATCAGAAGACATCACACCACCTGAAAGCACACAAGTTCTGCCTTCCAAAGTTAAAAAAGACATTTAACTAAAGATGTGTTAAACATCCCCCAAGACACTTTGGAAAACTGACACTGCATTCCAAAGGGGCCAGATTAGCAGATACACCTTAAATCACAGCAAAGCACACCAGAAAGACTGGGAACACAATGGACAAAACACTTGGACCCCCAGACTTTTAAATCTAGCTTCAGCTACTAATGGAAATAAATTGACTTGTCTCAACTCTATCCCTAAACCCAATGATCTATAGCCATATTTTTATGTGAGATTTGACATGCTCTGGTACAACCAATTGTCTGTGGGCTGAAGCTGCACAGAGAGAACATGAGCATTTATCAACATTAATTACAGCCTCACAGTGGTAAGGCTGGGAGCATTGTACAATGCCTGCTTATGAAAATAAATGATCTGATTTGTACCAGTTCACTTAATTTCAAATACACTCCACATAAGAATTAAAAAATTGTATTCTCTGTCTTACCTGTCCGCCTATCAAACATGATTAAGAAAAACACATTTTCTACCTCACAATTAAGGATTAGCAATTTGAATTAGACTAGGACTAATTTTCTATTTTGCAAACATGGGAATAAATTTGCTAAGTCTCAGCCCAGTCTCCCTAATTTCTGTGGATCAATAAGACAATTCCAGACTGAAAAAACTCACAAAACATGGTTGCCAGCCTAGGATGATTCTGCAATTTCAGTGTCCTTGAAAAGCTGTGGAAGGAGCTGGGGTGCTGCACACAGAGCAGAAGTTAACCCTGCAGCTCTCACTGTGCTCTCTTCTCCCCCAGGATTCAGGATTGTCCCCCTCTGTTTTCAGCACTGGGGTCACACCCGGGCCCCAAAGGTGACATCTGTGAAAGTTGAGCTTGAGAGGGGACATTTGACCACTGTTCTGTGCACTGATGGCACATGGAAAAAGCTGTATTTTGCTTTCTTCATTAATTCAGAGCTCTCCCTAGTATGTGCTTTCCCACAGGTCAAAAGGACCTCTGGTGTTCAGGGAACAGAGACAGAGACTGTGTCTTCCATATTCTTTGAGAGAACAATCAGCTTTTCCCCCCATCCTTTCTGGACAGATTGTCATGGCAGCACACTGCAACAATGAGTGGAGGAAAAAAAAAATAGTTCGGTGATCAAGAGCTGTAATAGAAAGGAAGAAAAAGACATTTTCTAACATAAATTGCTTCTTTCCCTCCTCATACTGTCTTAAACTTATTCCGTATGAAAAAAAAAGGGCATACAGAGAATTGTAATGCTTAAATTGTCTTTTTTATATTTTATAGGGCTTTAAATAGTAATTAATAGAAAAGGTACATGCCAAGAAAATAGTAACAGCTCAATTTAGTTGTTCTAGGACTTAAAAATATCTTCAAATTGTAGTAAAATCACATCTGTCTATAATTTTATTGGACATTTATTCTTAGCAGAAAACAATGGAATATAGAACATAATATACTGGCTTTCATTGTGATTTGAAAAAAAACGCTGCAATTTTCAAAGTCTTCCAAAAAAGTAGCCATGAGTCATTTTATGTCAGTGGAAGCCTCGAAGTGGCTGCCAAATTCACAATGAAGTCTTATGGCAGATTTCTAACTTGCAAACAAAAAGAAGCCAAGTCAGAAGAAAACAATGAGCTGTTCTTATGCCTGTTATGAACAAATGAACTCAGAGTGGTAGATTGGTACAAGCTTTGGTTACCTGTGTCTCAATCTTTCCCCAAATGAGATTTAATTGTATGTTCTCTCAGGTTCTTGCAGAAAACATGGAACCATCAGCCACATTTCCACAGCTGAGGGCTCTGTGATGGGGTAAAACTGCACAGAAGTTTCTACCCTTTGGAGTGCCTAGAACTCTAAAGCCAGCAATAAAGCTTAACAGGTGTTATTTATCTGTGTTTAAATTGTATAGTTACAAGAAATTGCCACAATCATGTCAAATACACAGACTAAACTCAGTAAGACAGATTTTTCAGTGGGAAGCTATTTCAAATACATGTATATATACGTATTTAAACACGTAAATATATATATATAACATGTATTTAAACATTTTATATACATGTATATAAATCCACTGGCCATTTTACACAGCTGTGCGTTGTGCACCCCCACACCCAAATGTTTGTGGAAACTATTCCAGTGCTTTTCAGCCTGCTGCAGATATTGGTGCAGGAACTAAGGACACTCTGGGAACAGTAATTCAGGATGAACACGTCAGTATCAACACCACACTTGTACCCACTGTAACCTCCTGATCCTTGCAGCAGCCCCCAGCACCCAGAGCAGCTCCAATTCCTTACTTAGAGACATTTCCTCAGCTCTTGAAAGGCTGAAGATTCCTTGAAGGCTGAGTTCCTCACATCCCCAGGCAAAGTGCTCTAAAGCCTGCAGAGTGTAAAGCAGTGTCACAGAGGCTGCTGTGAGCACCAGGCTGGCTGTCACCACCACTGCCACCCTCTAACAAAGACACAGCTGGACATGTGAGGCTCAGTAATTGAACACTGCCTGACAGCCAGGCAGGGTGGTGCACAGAAAGGCAGGTGCCAACCTTTGGGCACCTTGATCTGTCATATTATGAAACAAAACCGAGCAGGAATTGCTCACAAAGCCACAAAGGCAAAACACCTGCACTGCATGACAGGCACCTCTCCACAGGACACCTGCTCTTCATCTGCAGGACTGCCATCCTCTTGGATACACTTTTATAACCTTCTCTCTCCCTAATCCCACTGTGAGCTGACCCCTGGAGTATTCTCTGGGGGCTCTCCCCCTGTGCTCCCTACTCTGGCCTGTCCCCATGGCACTGCCCCATCCCAGGCTGCTCAGAGCTGTGACACTGCAGAGCTGTGGGAGAGGCTGGAGAAAGGCAAGGTGGAAAATATAGAGAGGGGAAGGACTGCTGACCTGGGGGTCATGAGCAGCTTGAGGGTGTGAGATGGAGAACACCAACCTGGAAAGGCATGAAATCTAGAAGGGAACATGCACATGGCAGATCAGCAGCTCCAGGGACCACCCATCACCTTCCTGACTGGTGGCTCTGTGGTCAAAAAGAGTCCAGATACTCTGCAAGAGGTGAGCCCACTCAGCCTGTCTGCTTGAATCCTAGTTAGCTTTTGTGTGAGTTAGCCAGTCAAGAGCCAGCTCTGCTCTTTGAATTTATGGATCTCCTTCTTGCACTACTGTTTATTTCCCAGGAACAGAGCAACCAAACTGCTGGTTAATGCCTGGTGAAGAGTAAGAGGCACAGCTGCAGGCACAAAAATCAGGGTGTTTGCATATGCAGTTACATGAAAGTGTAGCAGATCCAGGAACATTTAGACAGCTCTGAATCAACTCAACTACAGGAACTTTCTCTTCTAAAGCAGAAAACCTTGTGTCTTTTTTTGCCATAGGTTTCTGAGTAGTTGTTGCATAGTGCCAAGTGATGAAGTGCAATAATGCTTCCATTTGTTATTCCAGTGGTGAGGATTATGATAACCATGTTTTGCATTTCAATGGGTCCATGCAGTTTTAACTTTCTACATCAATTAATGAACATAATTTCAAAACACTTCTATTTTAAAAGGCATACATGTAAGCTCTCCACTATCTCTTAATTCAACTACTCACTTAACAAGAAGAAAAGAAAAAGTACTAACAGTGCTATTTCAAGTCTGTAAGTCACAGAACAGAATAATAAAACTCAGAGCTCAGAGAAATTTATCAGTTGACACATAAACTTAAATAAAGAGGAACAAAAAATCACATCATTCTAGACTTTTTTTATAAAGACCCTAAACGTGCCTGTCTCTTCCTGTGCAGTCACTCACACTGCCTGTTCACTCTGCACAACCCAGAAGTTAAAAATGCAAATGAGTAAGATCATGAAAACATGCAATTATCTGCAATCAGTAAAAACTTCTTTGAGCTTTGAGTGTACGTGAGTGGGAGTACATCTAGATCGATTTTCTGAATCATCATTATGTATCCTGCTTTTGTAGTGTTTTCCTTCACGCTTTTCTCTCTCCACTTCATGCCTATATTTGTTATGAAAATGATACTCCAGTAGCCTGCTACTACAGCCTTTCTACAGTGCTTTTGGAATTCCTCCAAGTACATGGACCAAATGTGTTTGAAGTCCTTGGGGATGCTTTTGACTGTGCTTTCCTTGACTCTTTAAAATGCTTTTGATTTTTAGACAGGTCCAGAATCTATCTATGCAGATTCCAATTGTTTAGAAAGTCCCCACAACATTTCTGCAACCTTCTCATGCAGGAAGGAACAAGAGAATGAAGGACTCAGTTCTTGCCCCTGCCTTCAGTCTCAGAGGAATAACATCTTCTCTAGCACATGAACCTGTAGCTGCAAGTAAATGGTAAGAGAAAGCCACAAAAGACAAAGCAAAATCAGAGTGAGGACTCATTTCACTGTTCCAAGTAGTTTGTTATGCCCAATATATCCTAAGAAATTGCATTAACAAAAGGAAAGGAAATTTTGTTTCACTGTTCTGTTCCAGAACATTTTGCATCATGTACAGAGATATCAAAATATTGAGACATCATTGAAAATAGGCAGACAATTGCAGAGAGCAGCTGTAGCTCGGAACTTCAACACGTTCAGAAACTTCAAGTTTACAAATTCAGTTCAGAAGTTCTGCAGCTGCTCTTGACACCCAAACATGGTACAAAACGTGAATGTGGTATTAACAATATCTCAGATATTTAATTTGTTCCTTAAAAAAAAATAATATTGCTTTCCCCCACTGTTACATGCCTCTCCTCACATGCCCTACTCTTGGCTTTTTTGCCTCTACTGCCTTGGCCTGTGCACAGGCTCAGTGCACTGTGCTCATTCCTGCACTGGAGCACTGGGTGCAGATGTTTCCCAGCTGTGACACTCCATGATTTTGAGTCCAAGCACTGCATGGTGCACACTGGGATACAGCTCATGCTGCTGCACCATCCTTTCATCTCTCATTGCTGTCCTCAGGCTCACCCAGAGTGACTGTGCTGGAGTCAGACTGGCAAAGTAACAAATGCAGCTTGAACTGCAAGGCAAATATTTTGAAGAGTTCTTTTAAGGTTCATAGGAATTCTTTCCAGGCTAAGTTTTCAGATTTCTCAGTCTTTAAACTGAACTTTGTAAAAACGACCTCAGTTTTGGTCTATTGGTCTTATACTACAGCCCACAAGATCTAAATAAACCTATTTCATAATCACCAGAAGGGTGGCCACCATCTTTTCTCCTGAAACACGGGAGAAACATTGGAATGTTAGAGTCTTCCTTAAAGGCTAGCATCACATCCTTGTGAGCAAGCACAAAAAAATTATAGACATAGATGCAAAATTATCTTTGCAACTGAAAGGTTTGGACTGAAAATATTTCAAATTATGAGACTAATTATAAGAACTGAAGAATAAGAGTAATTTCTATTTAATTCTAGCCTTCTTTCCTCCTGAATTAAGTATTATTAGTTATAATGGTAACAATTAATTTTACATCAATATAAAGCACTGAAAGAGGCATTAGTAAATCAGGCAATCTCAGTGAAACATCCATCCATGGAAGCTCCTCTGTTCTCCTCCCTCACCAGCCATCCCAGTGCCCATGTGGGTTTCTCATCCCAGAGGATTCCTGCTGGGTGAGGAGCCACAGGACCCTCCTCTGCAAAGCCATTCCTTTTTCCCCGTGCCCTCAAAGCATTCCCAGCTTTAAAGCAGAGGACTGCCTCTGGCTGTCAGGGAGGAACAAGACCCACCCTGGGATGTTCAAAGGCAGGGTTTTCATCACACATCCCCTTGGAAAGCAATGATTAAAGCAGCAGTAAAGGAGCACCTCTCAACTGGAGAAGGTAGAACCCGGCACTTTGCTAGGAGGAGATGCTTTGAAACAGACTGCAAGAGGACAATAAAAGTTAAAGAGCATTAAACAGCAGCTCCGAGCCTAAAGGTAAAGCAGCTAAATACTGCAGAAATGAACCATAAAAATAGCACCATAAAAATGCTACAGCCATGCATTACTGTGTTCTTACTTAGAGATATTTCAACCCTTCCATTACAGACCCTTATTTCAAAGAAAACAGAACGATTATGGAGCTAGCCTGGGAGCCTGATGCAGCCATAAAGCAGCAGCAGAGCAGGGAAGGCACAGCCCATTTGTTTACCTGAAGCAGGAACAAACACACTAAAATCAAGCACACATCACTGCAAGTGTTCCAGGCCAGGGCTTTGAGCAACTTGATCTAGTGGAAGGTGTCCCTGCCCATAATGATCCTTAAGCCCTTTCCAACCCAAACCATTCTATGACTAAATAAGTACAATTAGGAACTCTGAATAGACATATTGCAAACCTGTAACTCCATTAGAAGCAACTATCTCCTGCAATACAGCTAAACAAAATTATGCAACAAATACAGCACCACAAAGAATACACAAAGATTTGGGTAAAGTTGCCTGAAAAGGCCAAATGAAAACATGTGCAAGCAGTAAAAGCTTCCTTTACATCACCAAGAAAACAAACCAAATGTGATTAACAACACCCAATCAATATTGAAACAAGAAATAGAGAAAGGATATATTTGGAAAATGCAATGTCTCCAAACAGGCTGAATTTAGCCCAAACTGCCTAAGACAGCAAAGAAACAAAGGGAAGGTTAAAATATTCTTACCAGAAAAAAAAAAAAAAAAGCAACATGTAGACGTGTGTTGTATTATTCAATGATTTCAGCTCTTGGTACTGTTAGATAAAGAGACATCTGGAATCTAAATTGTGATCTGAATTTTGTAGTGCTGACACAAAGCATTCCCTTCAGACAGCTCAGGTGCCACTTTTTGTTTCATAATCAGTAACATGACCACTTGCACATCATTTTCAGTTGAGAGCAGAATTTACTGAAAGTAGCTGAAAGATGAAAACTAAGAGTTATGAAACCCTCCGTTGATAAAGCAGGTGCTGTCAGTGCTCCCTTTGCCTCCTGAGCACTCCTCTACTGATATTAGTAAACAGATAACAAGATAAAAAAAATTAGAGTAGTGCACCATGAAGAGGCAGCATGAGAGGGGTCAGTGTTTTGCCACAAGCTAAAGCTTTAAAGTAAAGGCTGAAGTAAAAAGTTACTAAAAATATGCCTCTTTTTTTTTTTTTTTTTTTTTGGTGGCTATTGGTATGAATGTAGATGAAACACCAGCTTTAAAGTGAAAGAATTACAGGCTAATTCTGAAAGTCTCAGTGATTTCACAAGCATCAATTTCAGCCATCTTCTGAGTTAATATTCTTGTGATGAAACTTGTCATCAAGCCCTGTCAGGTGTGTAATTTCAGAAAAAAACTAAAATCGATCCTGAAGCAGCTCTGGAATAGTCTTGGAACACAGAAATTCTGCCAGGACATTTTCTAATAGCTTAATGCTTGCCTGTGACAAACCTGTCTTCCAAAAAGCTCCCAATTAACTGTCGGGCATCCTGCAACCTCAAAAAATAACAATATTCACAAGGTAACCTTTTGTCATCAACATGTACAAATTCACTCCCAGAGGTTGCAGGATAAGAAAAAAGAGAAGAGCCAAAGTCAGCAATGGCATTCACAGTCACCTCTGGCTGGAAATAGGTACAAAATCAGACAGTAAAAAAACCCAGCCAGACAAATGCCCATTGCTGCAGCTCAGGGGTGCCAGTATTACGGCAAACAAATCCTTTTGTGAATATCCCAAGGAATTTCCTCCAGGTAGAGTGATTGGTAAACTGGGACAACCTCGAGCCTTCAGAAATGACACATTTCAGGTATTGTTGTACCCAAGAACAATTCCATAAAGGAAGAGGCAGACCAGGCACAGCTGGTGGCCACTCTACACCAGAATTAAAAGTAGGTGCTAATCCTGGGCAATGAACCACACAGCAAGAACCACTCTGGGCTGAACAGGACCAACATTTCTATCTTGTAATTCTTAGCAATAAAGAACAAATTCAGGATGTCCAAATTAAGTTCTGTAAAATAGCAGAGGTTCTCACAGAAACAGCAGTTCAGAGTTGAGCTTTGTTTTTTTTTTTTTAGCCAAAGTTAGCTCCAAACCTTCAGTGAGCAAAAATCTCTTTCCTTTCCTTTTTTGGCCATCTCAGCTTTGAATAACCTGAATTTGCTTTCCACTTCTCCATGGCAGCCACGTTCCCATTTTAGCAGGAAAGGACAAAGTGAGGGCAGCCCCTCGTGCACATCCCAGCCCAACACAGGCTGGCACAGACTCCCTGCCCCTTCCAGGCTCATTTGCTCCCCATGGAGCTGTAACCCACCATTGATTCACCACTGAGTAACAACAGCCTCAGTGTTAGCTCCAACCCAGAGCTCCAAACCAGACCAGCAGTCTTTAATCAAATGTTGGAGGGGCTGGGCTGAGGCTGCATGGGGGTGTAACTACTCAGGGTAGCCACAAAGATCCAGCAGAGCAGAATTAAAGTCCTGAGAGACTGCAAACCAAATAAAAATCCCAGAAGCTGTGGCAAGCAAGCAGCTGAAACCCTGGCACCAGCCAGTGCTCCCAGCAGCCCAGCTCCTCCACCTGCTTGCTGTGTTTATCACTCTCTGGGCAAGCAACACCACCCTGCTATTCCAAGCACTTTATTCAGCACCACAATGGCTAATTTTAAATTCTGAGAGATCAGCTCTGCCAAATCTACTATTTAAAGTGCAAGTTAAATATGTTTGACATTCCATACCCCAAATGACAACAAACCAGAATATTTAGACCAGCAGCATGTCAGGCATTTATTTATTTATTTCTCTGTCAGGCCTAAGTGCTGCACCTTTTCATTTATATGCTGCTGTTTGCCCCACAGGCATCAAGCTGTTAACATGTACAGAAGAGATTAAAATGAACTTGCATGCTGGATGAAGTATAAATTAAAATTATAGTACTGTCAGTCATGAATCTCGGATTGTTTCTCTGAGTCTCCCAAAATGCATAATGTCAAGCGAGCCTGTTTGTTGCTTCAGGAAAGGCAAAATGTATAATTTTTCAGTAGCACAGTCAATATGAATTCTAAGTAAGTTGTCCCTGAGCCTGCGATATAAATACGCTGTACTAATCGCATGAGTTGTGTATGCAATGAAGGTCCAAGCGAATAAAAGGCTTTAAAATGAGATGTGAGCAGCGTTATCCACTGTGCACCTTCCAGTGCAAAGCAGATTGGTGCTGCTGGGTGTTCTAATGCCACTCAGTCCCCACGCTGTGCCAGAAACGCCCCCCAACCCAAAGGACACCAAACCCCTCTCCCAGCAAACCAAGGGTTTTCTCTGTGCGCTTTGGAGGACCCTCAGTGGCGTCCCCCGGGGTGTCCCTGCCTGTCACCCACCTGGTCTCGAGGGGGACGTTGCTGTTGAGCACCCAGCTGTCCTGGAGCTGCACGGACTCGGGGGTGGTGGCCAGGTCGTTGGGCGCCGGGGCGGGCGCGTGGATCTGGTTCCGCCGGTTGGTCAGAGAGTTCCTGTTGAGGGAGTTGGCAGAGGAATGGTGATGGGACAGGGAATGGTTGTGAGGAGGAGGGAGAGGTGGCCTCAGCGTTGACTGGCTGTGGTGGTTTGAAGGGCCTAAAACAGAAAAGAGAAACAAATCACGAATGTGTGTGGGGACTCTGCTCTCCTCAGTGTTTTCAAGGGGTCGCTGCCTCGGAAAAGAGACTCTTGGACCTGTGGGCATCAAAGCCTGGGCAAATCAGATCAGTGGTTATTTGAGATCAGCAACACTAAACAGTGCTTCCAGCCTGCACAGCTGGCACGTTGACAAAGACTCTATTTAAATTTTAAAATACTTTACAGATTCTCCCTGGGGAAGTCTCCTCAGTGGAGCAGCCAGGACAGCAGCCTAGTCCTGACCATTCCCTACATCTACCAAAAAGAAATTTACTCCCCTCTGTTTCTAACAGGGACTTTGAGCAGATGAACCTTAATGGATTAAAAATAGCTTTTGAGAATATGGTCTTTAGGCCCCTATAAAACTTAATCAGAGAAATCAATCTTCTTTTATTCACAGTATTTTACCAATCAGCTTCAAATGAACAGGATTTGTGCCAGCACAAGAAGATTAAACTCCAAATATGAAAAGAGAGCAACAGAGCAGTGATGGTATCTTTCACATTATTCTATGTGATCAGGATTTGGCCTGTATTTTTCTATTTAGTAATGCCACAAACACACAGCAAGATCTGGAAATTATGCAACTCTTTCAGTCTTTTTCATTGAAAAATGACAGATGAAATCTTTTAGTGATAAAGAAGGATATAAACTTTTCTTATTCTTTGAGTACTGACATGTTTGCATCGATACTGAAAAATATTTTTTTCTAATCATTAAGGCATATGGATTAAAAAAAGAGCACATGAAAAGAAAATCTGATAAGCTGGTGTCATTCTAACATTGTCACTTTCCTAAACATAAATGAAGACTAGTAAATAAGTTCATGTGCAATTCCACACATTGCAATAATTTATCTTACAAAAAGAGTAAAACAGAATAAAGGAAACCAACGCTGTCATGAACTGTAGGCTTTAGACATTGTATCAAGTTGTTTTCTAGTGAACATTAATCAGTAATATTGGAGAAATGATAATTCTAATGATGCATGTTTGTTTTTAGAAACTGAAGCAAATTCTGTACTTAATGAATCAAATAATAAAAAGAAGACATCACAAAACATCATTTGCAGCAAGACTGATCTTTGTCATTTGAAACAAAGAAGTCTAGGAAAGCTGCTGAACTGGGTAATTACTGTAAGTTAATTAAGGCCGATATTTATAAAAAACCCAAAATAAATTAAAAAAAAAAATCCAAGACACAAAATAATACCCCAAACCCAAGTGCTTTTGGAGAGAGGCTGTTCATTTTCTTCACCATTTCTGAGGGCTTGGGCAAGCACAGGCTGGTGAGGAACAGAGCCAGGTTTGCTGGGACTTACACAAGGCAAGTACAGCTTGTCCTCTGACAAGAAACTTTAAGAAATGAATTATAATAAATTCTGCATCCTCCACATGTTGCCTTAAATCTACACAGCAGTTTCTTTATCTTTTTTGAATGTCTGTTGCCTGAACGTGCACCCTGTGGGAATGTCAACTGCTTTAAATACAAAGTCACCTTTCATGAACACATCCTAAATTTTAAGGCCGTTATATGTGCAGCTCTCCTCACTATCCTTGGCTATGCCTTATCTAAGCATAAAAGAGACCATTTAGCCAATCAAATTGGATGTTTTAAACCCCCATTTGGACCTCCCAAGAATATCAAATCTCTAATCTATACTAGGTCCTGTGCCATTCCACAACAGCATGCAGAGCAAGACACAGCAGGAAGAAAATGTGTTTGGACAATATCCACGTGCACAGAAGCTTAACTGGAATTACTCTCCTAGTCTGTGTTCTGGCTTTAAACAAAGCATGCTTGGATTTCAGTAAGTGAATATTTATGAGTGATAAAATACAAATATGTGCCCTTGTGTTAATAGTTACTTCAAAAGATTGGTGTGCTTCATGTTTTCTCAACTTAATTTAGATGCAGCTTTTCCTTCTCAAGGATAAGTATGAAAAAGTCATACCCACATAAACAAAACAGTTTTGCTCTGAGAGCCACAGTTAAATAAAGACTCTGAATCTTGTCACCAAAATATCAAGGCTGCTCTTAAAAGTGAGCCAAGTGCACATCACTAAGAATAAACAGCATTTCTGTAAGATTAAGGAAGGAAGAACTGAAATCAAATTACTACTAATTATTTAGTCTGCCTCAAGATTCAGTTCCCACACAGTAAATGTGAGATACTTAGCAAAATGAGCTGTGCAGAGGTAACTGAACACACATTGCAGCCACAAAAACTCTGAAATCTGCTGCAAGACAAATGTTGCACTTAATCTAGAAAAATAAACAAACACCAATATTAACATCATATAGATGTTATATAGTTTCTATTAAAATGTATAAAAGCTTATATATATATAAAGTACTAACTGGGGAGTATGCACACACTCATGTATATATGAGAGAGATAAAAGCTTAATACTCTGCTCCTTCATAAACCTGTTCAAATGAATCAAAAGTAGGAGCTGAACACTATTGGACTTGCCAGGGATATAAAATTGGATTCACATCTGAACATCTGAGCATTTCTTTACGAGCATCTTTGCCTAAATTAAAATTTCACCAGCAGTACCAGCAAATTTGCTGAGCTCTGAGGTTCAGAGGAGTAAATCACTTGTCCCCTAATAAAGGATCCCAAGCACAACATGCTTGGGCCCCCTGGAAACTTCCTTTGATTTGGAAGCTTAAACAGAATGAGTGTCTTGATGGAGTGCATCTGGCTTTTTACATCAGGAAATAGATTTTATTTTTGATATAGCAGTAGCCAGTATTGGTCTGAGGGAGAATACTGAGGAAATGATGCCTTTTCTCAGTTATTAGCTGAATTATTCATTTTGCCAGGATACACTGTACAAGCTCAAACATTTAGGGTTTACGGAAAAGTCTTTTAAAACCATAGTGAAAATCAGAGACCTAGAAATCTGAAATACTGGTACTCTCCACACTTTGGCTTTTTAATTTTTTTAATTTCTCATTTAAATTCACAAACAGATGACATATCTAATTCCAATCAATTTTAGTAGGCATTGATTGTGCTGAACATTTTCAAAATCATGGCCTGGTGTCCACATAATCAACATGTGATTCTTCAAGAGATCTTACTGCAGTCAAGAATATCAGCAGCACTTGTTTCAAATTAGAAGCTGAGTGTGGGTAAATTGTGTTGTAATTAAGTAATCTGAGAATACAAATTCTGATCTGTGTAGCTTTGAAGCAATCATAAGCTATCCAATTGACTTATTTGGGTTTAATCAGAACCAAAATACTAAAAAAGAAAAATAAAAAATATTTTGCTCAGTTCATTCTTTTATCTGATGAAACATTTAAACAAACCAGGCTAGCACAGAGACTGTGCATGATAACAGAGCTATTGTGGCCCAGCCTGGCAGCCCCAGGGCACAGAGAGAGACCCTGGATGTCCCAGAGTTACAGAAACATCAGCAATGGCCAAATGCTTCAAAAAATCCCTGCTTGGCTTCTCTACAATTCAAATGTTGACTAAAATACAAAAGGAAATTCAGATCTGCTTTAACATGGTCAATTCGTTTTTCATAGCTCTTCCCAGGCTTTGGTACACTCACTTAACTCAGCACTAAATCCAAGCAACACAATGATCCGAGGAGAACAAGTTGATCTTCCACCTCAGAGATGAAATACAAAGCAGAAAAGGCAGCATCCCTAATCTAAGCAAAGCAATTGCTTCCCTGCATCCCAGTTCTTGGTCAATACTACCTCAAAAAAGTAGTGGAGATTGTATCTTAGTTGTGCTGAATTATCCTCAGTGACATTATTAAATGCTAAAGAGACATTTACACTTCCTCATCATTCCTTTTCACAAAAGAACTACAAGAAAAAACCCAAACATTTTTCTGAAATGAACAATGACCCAACTATTTCCTTATGCTTTAAACAATGCAAATACTGAACAAAAAAACTCCCCAAAACCGAAGCTGATGAATTGAAAGAAAATAATTAAAAAGCCCAGAGACAGCCCTTGTCAGCCAGCATTAGCAACCTCGTCTGCAGCACTCCTGGTTCTTTATTCAAATCCCTCTGCCATGCTGTTTTCTCAAGGAAACCACATCATCTGCCATCACAATGACTAACGGGTGTTTCACAGAACCACAGGGCCACCTTCCAAGCCGAATTCATCTTCCAAGGCAGCTGCCATTACTCTGAGTCAGGGAGCCCTGGAACGCCCAGGAATGTGAGAGTGTCACAGGAGCTGCTGTCCCCAGCCCAGCCTGCAGTGAGCTTGGCAGGGTGGGACCAGGGCTCCTGCCCAGCAGCACACACTGGGCTTTATTCTGTCTCTGCTTCAGTTCCCCTGTTTGTTGGCTTCATTCTCTGCATTATTTTGTGCAAGGCCGTAGCTAAATGGCATCTCAATGTTCTGAAAATGTTTTCAACACATGCTGTAAAGAAAAAAGTTATCTCACTCCTAACCATGGATACCATTACCTCTCTCTCTTGTTGTTTTAAATCCAAGACATTTGCCAGGTGTTCCTTCTTTTGTCTGCCTGGTTTTTTTTACACTCTTTGAGGCAAGAATAGGTTGAATGACTGGCTGTCATCCCAGACTATACATTTCAAACTGAAAATTCAGTAAATGTGTGATATGAAATAGTAAGTCACTTATCAGTGTCTGCCAGTGCATTGCAGCCATGTCCCCAGCACAATATTACAGGAGAAAATTAAATGCGGCTCTGACAAAAAAAAAACCAAACAACAAAACCAAACAACAAAAACAAGAACAAACCAACCAACCAACCAAAACCAAAACAAACCAAAAAAAACCCCCCAAAGTAAAAATACCCCATTGCTTTCCTACAATATCCAGGGTGCTCAGTCATACAAGCAAAGGCAAAACTGGACCCTCCACCAGGAGTCAAACCCAAGGGATTGGAATCATTTAACCACTTCTCTCAAGTGACAACCTGCAAAGAGGTTAAAACTCACTGCCCTACAAAACAGTATTATCTGAGACACCATGTACTAATTATATTTGTTGAAATACATCACTTAAATATTCATTATTGCACTGCATGAGGTGCATGGGCTGCATGAAATAATGTCTGGTCAATGGCAAACCACATCACTGCAATAATAATGCTTTATGCAGACTCAGTGTCCTGTGGTACTTTATATATAATGTGTGTGTGTGTGCGTGTTATACAGATATGAAAAAGTAGGCACATCATTTCAAATTTTGCCTATCATAAAAAGGAGTCACAGAGAAGTTGGAGTTTTCTTCTTTCTAACTGAAAAACAAACATCTCACATCTTTTTCAATCAATCTTTTAATTTATTTTTTCAATACTGATATAAATATAAAACATAGTTCAGAGAGTTTAAGGACGTATTTGTCTTCTTCAGCTCAGGTGCACGAGCATTATTCACACTATTGTTTGAAGAAGGCACTGATGTAAGAAGAACCAAAAAGAAAAGCAGGCATTTATATTTCTAAGCAATGACGTTCATTGTTACTGTCATCATTACTGTGGAATATTTTAGTGCAGAAAGATAAATGTTGTTCTCTAGACCTGGCTCTGTAGAATGGGAAAGAGCTGGACTCTGTCTAAAGACTCAGTCGAATTCTTGCCTGAGCTCACACAATTTGAAGCACTGGAATCACACCAAAGTGATAATGAAGACATAGATTTTTCTGACCAACAGACAGAAATTTCTGAACAGAAATATTTAGGCCAGCACCTGATGTCATTTTCCTGATAAGATTATGGCCTGAAAACTGCTGCTTCTCCGGCTGGTCTACGGGGGACCCTAAAAATTGTCACGATGACATAAGAATAACTGGGCCATAATTTCCAATTCATTGTGAGTCTCGAGTCAGGTGCAATAGAAAGTCATCCCTGGAGCTGCTACAGCAGCATTTCAGATCTTGCATCACTCAGTGAGCTGGAACACATGTGGTTTCCAAGGGGCAAAAGAAATGCCAGTCATAGGTGATTTAATACCATACACTACCTTGATTATTTCAGAAGCATCAGAGAACACGTTGTCCAAAACACTCTTTTTTTGTTAAACTCCACCTCCTAAAAATTTATACCAGAAAGAGTCTCTCAAAATAAATTTATAAAGTAATCATGTAAGAAAGAAGATCTAATAGGAAACTGAGCTTTTTAATAAATCAGCCTTCCAGGTGCTGCAGATGTTTCAGAGAAGGAATGGTCTATCAGCACAGTAATGATTTGGAATCTTTCTGTTGTTTGGAGAGTCTGTAAGGCCAAGTTGCACCACTAAGAAGTTTGGCAGCTGAGCTACGAATGAAACTAAATATATTGAACAAGGCTTTCAGCATCACATAATTTCTCTGTTTCTAAAGCAGTATTATCATCTCTTCCCAGCAACACTGATTTTTTCAACTTAGGAATTTTTTTCTTATTCCATCTTATACTACTGCCTTAGGAAAACTCACCATAATGCACAGTGCACACCAATCTAGATTTTTTTTTTTCAGTTCAACAGCAGGATCAACAAAATTATAATATTTTTCTTGTCTAAAAGGAAAAAAAAATTCTATCTTACTACAATGTTCTTCAATGGGTTTTCAGGGTTTCACCATTTTTTTCCCCAAAATACTTACAATGAGGCCCTTTGGCCCTCAAAAAGCATGAAAATAATAATTAAAAGCAGTTTTACTTTTAGGCTGAACCAACTGATAATCAAATGATGGAAATAAACACTGATATATAAGCATCATTAACATGAAGGCTCACTGACAAATACCCATAAATACAAGGTTCCTGGAGGAGCTACCTGGGAGAATTCAATTTCATAGCTTCTGGGAAGCCAGTTATTTACTACCTGGACCATCTGTTTGCCAACATGTATAACAGGTAAAAATAATTTGTGTGGAATATATGGAAAAAGTAAGAGGATTGTTGCATAATTCTGGAGTAAAGAAAAGCAAATATAATGCAATGTACATGTAGCACTGGATCAGGGTTTTCAATGGGTTATTTCTCTTTTTAAGAGCAGGCAAGATACAAGGAAGTACAAGACAGAAACAAGGATTTGTCTGCCTCCAGGGTACTGCAAGCTGCAATACTACATGACTGGCATTTCTTTCACAGGCAGTGAGATTTCATTTGAATTCTTTATTGGTTGTTATTGGACTAAAAAAGGAAAGTCACAAACCATTCAGATAAGAATTCTTGTTTAAGTTTCCTGACTTTTCAAGGTACCAGAGACGTTACCTTCAGCTACTACAAGTAAAAGATTCTGTTAGGTGAAACCATGGGTAAATGAATAAAATACAGATTATCATAAAGTGCTGTATGAAAGCCCTCACACAGTTTATCACTCAGCACACGAGCCAACATTAACCCAGCAAATCTTAAACAATTCTTCAAATAAAGTTTTTTTGTGTGCAAAGGGCAAAAAAAGAAAAAAAAGACAACAAACAGCTAAAAAACCAACTGCAACCCCCCAGTCACACATGGTAAAACAGAAAAATGAATACAAGATGATTTCAGCTGTGAGGGTGATGGGCCTCTCTCACTGGGAACTTCTCAAGGTACAGTGCCTGAAGTGCAGGGGCTGATCCCAGGTCCCACAGCCTCCTTGGCCTGGGTGAGCAGAGCTCAGCAAAGCCCAGCCCAGGGATGCTCTCAGCACTGCCCAGGGATGCAGGGCTCAGTGCAGGGCAGGGATGCTGCAGCCCAGCCCAGCCCAGGGAAGGGCACTGCTGCTTTGGGAGCTTTGAGAGCTGCCTCAGGAACAGCTCCAATGCGAAGACCCCTGCATGCAGCTGGCTCCCAGTCTGCTTGGAGACCAGAAAATTAACTGAGAGCAACAGCAGCGTGGTGAGGCACCCATGGAGCTTGTGCTGGCCAGCAGTTCTCTCAGCGGCACTGCAGCAAATACTTCACCACTACTGCATCTACCATGGAAAAATCTCCTCAGCTAGAAACTCACTCTGTAGCACAGAAGAAAGGAAACAGCTCACTGAAAACTCTGTCTAGGTGGAAAAGATCATGTATTGTCTTCTCTAAACAGCATTACTAACATCTTGCAGAGACTTAATCCTTACCTAAGACATTAAACCTCCATGCAATTCTCTATTACATGAGCTTGAAGAGACTCTCAGAACAAGGCTATGGATCTTTTCTTTACTATTTATTTTTCCAATTAAATACACCTGTTTAACTGCTTACAATTAGGAAGCAGGAGGCACCATCACCACTGCTCTCCTGGGGTGTGCTGCCTGCCTGCCACCCTCTGCCCACCTCCCCCAGCCCCATCACAGAGCAGCCATCCCTTGGCTGCCACTTCCAATCTGCCCTGCTCTTCCCTGGCCAGCATGGGCAAGGCAAAGGAATTGCCAGCCTGAAGAGGCTGTGTAATCATCCTGGCAGATAACAAACACTGCAGTGCTCCCACATTACCAGCACAAGGCGGGGAACTGAAATGCCTTTCAGCAACGCTGCTTGTTCCCAGTGTCAAGGGGAGAGGGAACAGCACAGCCCTGCCTATCTCCTGCACTGATACATTTCTGAAAGCACAGCCTCACCCCAGCTACTCACACCAGCACCAGCTTTGCAGGCTTGTTTTATCTCAAGGCCATGGTTTTATTTTTCTCAGCCCAGCAATGCAAAGTAAAAGCCACTCAAGTAAAAAGCCACAGAAGTATGGTATTAATTGAGAGACGAGGGAATAGATTCCATTTCCTACTTAAGGTATAAAACCAGCTTTCATAATTGCATTATATTCTGTTTCTGCCTTCAGAACGTCTGAGGCTGCCACAGAACTAAGTGGTGTTTAATACTGTGAAGAGAAAGTGAAAAAAACCCATCTCTGAAGTGCCATGCTGTATTGATAATCATGGCAGTGGCAATACTAAAGAAGAATTTAAAAATGGGAAAAGAGGGTGACCACAATATTTTATCCAACTAAAGACATAGGAGACTAGAGAGTAGTTAAATATCAATACTGCAATTCGGGTAAAACCTCTTTCACTCTGCAAAAATTGCTAGCAGCTTTTTGCAATCAAAACCTGTGCCTGAAATCTCTGCTTTACCCTACGTGTGGATTGCTGGAATGCCCTGGACAGAAAAGGTTCAGGGCAGGTTAAACCATAATATGATAGATGAACCTCAGCAAACTCACAGACCAAGGAAGAAAAGTTCTTGACAGTGAAGTTTGGCTTGTGAAATCATGGCAGAGAAGAAAAGATGAGCATTCTGCAATCAGCCAGACAATTCGATGTCTTTGAGACACAGGGCAAGGAAAGAGTCAACAGAAGAGAAGGAAAAAAGACACAAAATAAACATGTCCCAAGAGCTCTTACAGAAGCCTCTTCCACAGAGAAATGAAGCTTCTGACAATCCTGTGATACCTGTATAGGCCACACGCAGGTCAGCAAGGAATTATCAGCAATGAGAGTAGAAGCTCACTGACATCCTGGTGTGTGCCATGTAGTTCTTGGGCAGTGTGGGGCAGTAAATTTGGATCAGCTTTAGAGATTTAGTCTAACACACCTGGATCAAGAGTCTCCCCCTCCACATGTTTTGAAGCAGTGTCAAGGACCCATCCTTGTTTGCACCTCTCATGAGCCCACTAGAAGAACGAGCCCCATTTGCATTAATTTGTCAGCACTTCTAATACAGCAGCTATTAAATTGCAATTCTATGTTTGAAAAATCCAATAAAATTATTTTAATTTGGTATCACAGCTTGGATACCAAATAACAGCACACAATCTTCCTATTTCTAAATTAATATGCCAGAAAAATCTGAGACACGCTCAGTACATCAAGACTTATCTTCACAGACCTTCTGTGAACCACATTTCCAGAAGAACAGTCAGGAACAGATGTATTATCAAGCTTAAGAAATTCCAAAGCAAAGAGGATTTTCTTTTCCCCAAACCTGTATAGTGTTTAAAGTGAAAGTTATTTTTGTTATATTGTTACCAGTAAATTACAGAGATCCATATTTTTAGGTAGTGGGAGATACTTACTAGGTGTCTACACTTATTGAATGAACAAAATTCAAATTATTTTAAAAAATAAAGTTATCTGATTAAATTATTGCTGTTGGGTACCTGTAACTCTCCACATCAACAACAGTTTCCTTACAAATTAAAAAAAAATTAAGATATCCATTCATTTTTAATAATTTTCTTGTGTCTGTTATGTGTGAAAGGTTTAATTTACACTCATCTATCAACTCAGACAACTTCACTAATGGGGAATTTATTCTGATAACAAAAAATCAGACCGCACTTTCAGAAGGTTATCAGAAGGTGGGTACATGCACATGGCACCTGAATCAAGAACAGGTATAATTTTTTAACACAAATCTTAAAAATTAGGATTTTCTTAGACATAGTTCTAAAGGAATGTGATGCCCACACAGAAAATATTTTATTTCAAATGAATGCATCTGAAAGAAATATTCACAAATATGGGAAGGCAGAAGAGACATTAAACTGGACAGTTAAACATGGTAGAGAAAGGGATCTTAAACCAAATAATGCTGTACACTGGCAATGTCGGTCACACATACCCTCAATGTATGGAGTTTTTACCTCTCAAAAGTGATTGTAGTCAATGTCACATGGAAATGATCAATGCCAACACCCAGAATGTAACAGTGGTAACACTTGGTGTTCTCCACAGTGTCTGCTGGATATTCTTTCCATGTGCTTCCCAAACAAAGCCCAATAAGGAAATGATGTTATCAGAATTTTACATGACAAACTGAAACAGAGAGCAGAGAACTCACAGGGAATTGTGTGACCAATCCCTGGCCCACTGGTTTCACCCAGGTCTTTTTCTTCTTCCAACAGGCTTTCCACATCTGACACGTTTCTCCAGTCACAACAAACTTAAACACTAAACCTAAAAATTAATTCCAGTGGGTGCTAACAGAAAATGTCCCATGTTTAACTGTTGTTTCAAACAGGGTTGCTTTTGGTGTTTATTTTTTAAAGCAGAATATTCCAATAACACCTCTCAGTAAACAGAAACAAATGAGGAAATTTCTACACAGGATGAAGATCCAGAAACACAGTATTGTTCTCTCAGACCTCTTACAGCTGTTAAAAACCAACATAAACCCCTAAAGAAACCTCACACAGCTGACCAGAGATTTTCCCAATGATAAATAACACAAGTCCCACCCATTGCAGTGGTTTAGATTTTTAAGCTAATGTCCAATTAGTATATTTTAAAAGAAATACAAGAGCAAAAACTACCCTGTACAGGGCATGCAAACCAGCCATCCTTAACGCTTGAAGACCGATCTATGCAGATTTTCTGCATCATAAAATAGTCTGGAATAAAACCCAGACTGCACATCAGTGTAGGATACTGACAGACATCTTGATCCAGTTTCACTGTTTCAATTTAGCTGCATATTGTTTGACACTGCTCAGGGAAATATGACAAGCTGTGCCACGAATGGAAGGGAAGAGAACCAACTCTCTGTTGCTGTACATTATATTTTTATTAACTGAGACTCCACAAAACTCTAAATTTATGAAATACTGAAGAAGAATTATTAAATTATTCATCAGTGATAAGACAATTAAGAAGCAAACTAAGGAGCAAGTGGAAGCTTGGTCCTGAGGGACAACAGCTGGTCTTCTCATTAAAAGTATGTTTTGGCAGCAAAATACCCTCTGAACAGAGAGAACCTGCTGCTAAAGCAGCCTCAGAGTCAAATTTAGGAGCAAGTGACAAAGACAGGCTGATGTGAAGAGCAAGGTGGTGCACTCTGGGTAGCAGTGTGTGGCTGGTGCAAGCTGCACACCCCCTGCTCCTGGCAAAGAGGTCAGGTGACTTTATTTTACTTTGGAGCTACATCACGACATAGAAGCTGCCTCAGCCACCTCGTGCTGATGCACCAGACTACAAAGAAATTAACTTAAAACTCAAGGAAGGATGTGATTTGTACCACACAAGCCAACAGCTGAGCACAGAGTCCAGTGGTGAGGATGGTGTCGGGGTCACTGAGTCACGCCGTGCTCCTGCCTCAGATCCCTTGTCCATCAAACAGCAAAGCTGCAGGTCCCAAAGGGAACACAGGGTCAGGAATTCCTGGGGAGGTTCCCCAGCAGGAGCAGGTCCAGTGCAGGATGTGCTGAACATGAGCACTGCCCATCTGCACAGTGGGCAGCAACCACCCCTGGGCAGGAAGGAATATTCCACCTCTGAGGCTGTGATGGTGCAGCTGCTAAAAAAGGAACTGTATGATGTTAGAGACACAGGAAGTCCTTCAGAGGTGGAGAAGAGAAGGAAAGGGAATGAGAAAGGGAAGAGAGAGAACTTTGGTGCCATGTTTTTAATGAAGTTGAAGCAGCACATGCAAAGAAAATAGACTCTGCTCCAACAGGCTGGAGCAGAGCCAGAGCTCTAAGGGGGTCTGAAAAACTCCTCATGAAATACCATTGCTCCTGTCCTTCTCATCCCTCTACTACTCATACCTACTGTTTTTAGGATTGTGAGTTTTTTTAAGCTTTAGGTTTTTCTCCTACTTTCTTTTTGTGGTTTTTAATTCTTTCCCTGTCTTGCCATTGGTAGCTCAGGAGATTTTTCCCTTGGCTCCTCACCTCGTACGTTCCATCCTCCAAGATCACCCACATTAAACACTCGGTCACACAAAAATCCACTGATAAACCAACTCTCACCCACAGAAATACAAGGGACCTCTTATGATTCCATTGCTGAAATACATAGTGACTGGTATGATCTGTGTTCTTTAAAGATAGTATCTTTAAAACATGCCTACACCAACAAGAACCCCGAAACATTTCTGTAGCCTCTGCTGAAATATGAAATCCCCACTCACTGGCATGCCTTGTTTGAGAAATTTTTTCAAATACCGTCAAGGTCCATAACTTTTTTGTGACATAGAAACACAAAATCACATGCTCCATCTTAATTTTGGACCAACTCACTTCCTAGTTAGATAAAAAGTTGGTAGGAGTTTTCCTCCCTTAATGCCATCCTCCTTCCTGTATTTCCCCACGTGTGAAGTATCTTTACAGCTGAAAGCAGAAAGACACAACAGGTTGTTTCCTAATCAAACAATTCTGCTTAAAATTGTTACTCCAATTCTTGCAAAGATTCAAACACCTTGCATAACTGGCAGGAATTCTGACATACCTGCACGACACCAAATTACTCTCAGCCTGCTTTAAAACCTGATTGATCACATAAAATATAACAATTCCCACTCCAATCTTTCCATACCTATTTGTTCACTTAGGTTAGCTGGCAAAATAAGCATGTTAGCCTTTTCTCTGCTCCGGATATGTCATACCAAAGTGGGTTTTGCATAAAGAGAAATGGCATGCTACTATCTTTGTAACATTTTTAGAGCCTTGGTTATAAATACTTCAGATGATGCTCAGACAGAAACTCAAGTAATGCAGATTTCAGCTCTTCCCATGAACAGCAGGGAGAGTTACAGATTCAGTTTGATTTGGACCCACACTAATTTACCCCAGATGATCAACAGAAAGGAGAGCACAGCTAAAACAGAATTTCTGAAGAGATGGGAATTATACCACATATCACATTACAATGTATTAGGTACACAGAGGTGTCTGGACATTCACAGGTACTGGGTACACAGCTACACACAGGGCAACACTGATGTACAAAAACAGGAACAAATGATGAGCAAATAATCCTGCATGGGGCTCTTGGTGGGGCCAGACTGGGCTGTTGGAGCAGGTAGAGCCCTCTCAGCCCAGAGCCAGCACAGGGAGGAAGAGGAGCAAGCAGGAATGTGGCCAAGGCAGTGCAGGAACCACTGTGTTCCTTTGTAGCTCCCTCTCACCTCTCACAACCACAAGGGCAGACCAGGAGAGCTGGAAAAGATGGAAATAAAATGGTGCAGAGCTCCAAGACAGTTGCATTTTTCTCTAGGCAAGATTTAGAGTAGAAAAAAGAGAGGGAAACAACCAGAAGAGGTGCAAAGGGCAGGCCAAGGGAAGTGCATGGGCAGGAGGAATGCAGTATTGAGCAGGGCAAACTCTAGGCACACCTAGGGAGCTGTATCACATAGAGCCAGCTCTAATGTTGTCAACATATCTGGATCTGTAATTACTTACAGATACAAATCCATTCCTTTTTGATTAGCTCTACAGATGTGAGCAGTTTGTGTTATGTAAAGCTTCCCCTCAGCCCAGTAATACCATCTTGTTTCCAAGTTCAGAGACATCACTGCAAGCTCCTAAGACATATCCTTCTTAAACCTCAGTACTAGTTCAGAGGATTTAGAAAACAGGGAGTCCACAGCTATGTACCTGTAAACCAGCAAATTAAAATGATACTTTCATGGAGACATCCTTATTCTTCCACCACTGTAGCTTTTGCAAAAATAAATTATTTTTCTTTCTCAAGAAGGAACAGTTTTTGCAAAGAATGATTCTGCTAAGGAGAAAAACCCAAACCCACAATCTTAAGCCGTGTTCAAGAAATTATTTAAATTCTGCTACTTAACACATTCTGTTTGGAGGGCCAGCCTCACCCAAAGGAGCAAAGACTAATAAAGGAATTCTTTTAACCCCAAACACTTCAAGATACCATTTTTTTTTGGGGTCAATCCTATTCAAAGCAACCAATGAAAAGACAAAACTAATATTTTTATATGCTATCCTATACTTGTAAAAAACCAGACTGTTATTTCCTCAGCTAACAAACTGAGCTGTCTCTTTTTTATGCATTAACAATTAATATGGATTCTGCTTATAGACATCTGTAATGCTTTGGGCTGTATTTATGGTGTGATAATTGTCATTTTGAGACACAGAACACCAAGATGACAGAAAGGCATAGCTGAACTGCTCACTATCTAAGGGACAACACTGCTATCATGTTCAAAATACTGCCCCAAGCAATGAAAAGTTTCATAAATCTTTTTTTTCTCTACCACTGTTGTCAGCTTCTATTTTTTGCCTGTGGCTGAATGTGATTATAATTTGTTTCCAGTGTACAAGAAAACAAAGTGATCTAGAATATAATGAGTGGGGAACATTTTGGAGCCCCCCTGAGCTGCAGGATATTTCCAGCTGCTAGCAGAGCTGATAACGGACTTAATAGAGCTAATGATTTCTAATGCCACTAGCACAAGGCTATTTTCACAGTGGGTAAATAATGACTCTTTTGTTTTGGAAATAGTTAAGGAGTCATGTAGATGTTTGATAAGTACATGATACAGTATAAATGCAGCAATATTTGGGTAACTAATGGTGGATCACACCACAGCTAGAAGATAATATGCTTTTGTATTTCCTTCTAGGAACTTAAAAGTTTATAACCCTGTTAAGACCAGTGTGACAGCAAGGAGATTTCACTGCAAACAATTACAAGTAATGTTTTAATCTAAGCATAAAAAAACATCCATTTTTTTCAGTGCTCTGCATCTTTGTTTTAATGTTGGTAATTAATATTACAAATCTTCACTAGAAATAAAATAAAAACTAATTGGGTAGTAAAAGAAATTTTCTTGACAATTGAATGCAAAACCTGCATCGATGGGGCAAACCATGAATAGCACATATGCCTTCAGTGTTTTACTTGGTCTGACTGCATGTTTCTGATGAGGATTAACAATATTTGCTTGGTTTCCTCCTCTCCCAGTGTGCAATCTGTGTTCCCCATTCAAGGGCCTGAGCTCCCATCAAAGAGAATTCCACCCTGTGGGCTGCAAGATTCCTTGCAGGTTTGTGTGGCATTATACAGAAAAGATGCCCTGTGGTAAAAACACATTTCTTCTTCCCTTTTCTTCTCTCCCGAAGTTACTTTCCTATAGAGGCTGCACATATGGATTGCCAATTTTTCCTTCAAGAAATTGGAACATTATTTCATATTAAGTTCATGGCAGCTGTAAGGAGTGTTTGGGACTCCCATCCTACTACTCACTGCAGCACTCAGTGCTTCATGCCCCCACAGTTTTACTGCTTTTTGAGCTTTCCCAGCTGTATCCAATCCCAAACAGGATTGTCTGGATGGGGACTGTGTTTGCACAGTCACCCAAAATAGGTGATGTCAATCAAGCTGTTAACAATCTAAACTTCTTAATGGGAACAAAGAAATAATGATAACTCTGATGAAGGCAAAAATGTAAGGTTTAAATAAAATAATTCAAGCTAGGCAGAGCTTTTCAAGCCAAAATGAAAGAAATAAA
>JBBMKD010000034.1:4458005-4498526 GCA_037834095.1 Argya squamiceps
TGAAGGCAAAAATGTAAGGTTTAAATAAAATAATTCAAGCTAGGCAGAGCTTTTCAAGCCAAAATGAAAGAAATAAAAGGACTTACAGTGTGAACGGAGGATAATAAATTGTGTAATGCAATAAAACAATACCTACCCATTATAAATTTTATAGATTTTAGGAAAGCAGATGATAACCCCCATTGTGATGCATTTTCACATATCTTGAAATATTACAGGAAGCAGGCAAAAATAATTAAATTTACCTAACTGTATTTCAAGGTATTGCTTCACTGGTTAAAGAAAATGCAAACTTAAGCAAAGAGTCTGATACAGCTGCTGGTGTCAAACTGAGAATGCAATCTCTTCTCTGGTTTGTTACTGCCATTGCTTCATTATGAGAAGAAATAGTAGATTGGAACAGAAATATTTCATGGTCTAAGAGTTAATATCAGGTTTTGTTTGTGGTGGTGATGCAGCAGTAAATGATAAGTCAAACATGCAAGGAACAGCACGAGATTGTTCCACATCACGAATAAATCATGTTAAATATTGTGAAAAATACATCCAGTAGGGACTCCAGGTTCCAAATCAGGTTTTGTATCAGAAGACCAAGAAATACAGGGTTTGTAAATTCATATATTTGACAGGCATGAGCAAGCCAATGAATTTAATCATAAGGAAACAATACCATGATCAAGTAATGTGACAACTGCAATCACTGACTTCAATGACTTGTTCAAATGTTTCTTCTCACTTAGCAGAGAGACGGGGAAAAAGGAAAGCCACCAGCTGCTAACACTTTCAGAGAATATTAGGTATCATATTAATTGAATTCCTAAACACTAATACTCAGAAATCCACCTTTTTTTTTTTGTTTGTTTTTTAATAGTAGCAGAAGTAAAGACAAATTCAAGAGACATCAAAAACTAAGCTAGAGCAGAGAACACAGCAGGTATAGCACTGCCAATTTGAGATGGATGTCAAAGGCCTACACAATGTAAAAACCAAGAATATTGAGCAAGTTTGAGATCAAGATGGCTAAGCTGCTCAAAGAATAAGAATTAAGGACTGCTTAATTAAAAATCACTACAGTATCACAGGGCAGAGCTATATTACATGCATTAGCATATAAAAAATGAAAAAGTAGGTATTTTGGAGATCAAGGAGCTCTTCTGTATCGATACACGAGTTGTAATGCCAAACAAAATTAGATTCAAACATGTAGATCAGGAATTTACAATAAGAATAGATAGCTGTCAAAGAAAAAGGTAATAACTTGGCAGTGAATTCAACATTTTTACATGGAAAATATCTAAGGAATGGAAAAAGTCTAGTAGAGAATACTTAATAGAAGGTCTTGAAAACTGAGAAGATATAGAGGAAACAAATCTTGCTGAGTCTAAAAGCAACCACATTTTCTTAAAAATAATTAAAATACAATGCACTAGGCAGTCCTTCAAAGGGAAGTAGAGCTTTGTAACAGGTGGGGGGACAGAAGATGCAATTCAGTGTTGACAAATGCAAAAGTAACTTAAAATTCTTCTACTAAATTCTGATTACTGACATCAACACCAAGAAGAAAAAGGTGTGGAAGGATGAATTTTTGTGAGCAGACCAAGGAAAAAAGCATAATGCAGTAAATATTTCAGGATAACATTCTAAATGCATAACAATGGAGGGAAATAAAAATGTAGTGTATCTGCTATGCTGTGACATCAAGTGCTGCATGCTGTTACAGAAGAGAAAGACAACCAGGGGCTCACTACAACATGCCTTGTGCAAACATCAGAGATGAGCCAAGCTCACAGAATCATCCACTCAGACTGCCTGAAAGGTGATCTGTGTTATCCCACATCCCTCCTGCCTCATTCCTGCTCAGCCTTGAGAAACAAGCAGGAAAGTGTCTATTTAATACAACTGCTGTCTGTAAACCCAGATTAGCATTTAGCCTGGGAAGATGCCAGTGTCCTCCCTGCTGACAGAGCTGAGCTGGGCTCTCTGGGAGCAGAGGAAACACAGAATTTCTGAGGACCCTCACACACACCCTACTGGGATCCAGGGACACAGGGACAAACGTGTTCCCCAAAGCCTTGAGAGCACTGCATTTGCAACTGGACCTTACAGAACACAATCCCAGTATTTCTTTATTGACTGTACCCCTGAAAAGTTTGCCCTCTGTCTCAATGTGGACTCAGATAAGAAACCTTACTCTGTTAGAAAACTAAGAACTGAAAACACTACAAGGTGTGCAGACACACATATTTGTTGCTCAAGTCTCAGCTAAGTCAAGTCAGTGCTTCAAAATCAGTCAATAATCTCTTCAGTGAATTCTTTCACTGCTGTTTCAGGAAGATACACGTGCACATCTGACTAAGGCAGCAGGGAGCAGGCACACACTGTAATGTCAACATTGGATGACAAGCACAGAATCTGGCCATATTTTGATATGCCTTGGACTAACAAAGAAAAGAAACCTGCCCAAAGGGTCAGGTGAAACCCAAAAGGTGGCTTGTGACTGACTCCCCAGGCACAACCAGGATTACAATCAGTGGTTTCAGACCTGACAAGTACACTGCTCCTGCTCAGGACAGGTGTTCTTCCAGCAGTCATGGCCCAGCATTTCTCTTGGGAGAGCACCTGTGCTGCCAAAACACACAGAAACACACTTCTCTACTGGCACATACCCACAGCTGTGTGGGAAATCCAAACACCAGGCTCCAATAATCAGTTGATCAAGCCCAATGGGGAATTTCTTAAGTGTGAAGAGCTGTGTGCACACTTACTGTGCAGGATCAGATTTCTGCCTGGATGTTTTCCAACTCCTGTGGCCTTTCCCATGTGGGCAGTAGGGTCAGGATCCAGTGCCCAGGGCAGAGCCTGGGACACTCTGAGCTCTGCAGTGAGTGCGGGCATCTGGTGGCTCAGTTTCCCTCTGGTTCACCCCTAAGTTGTTCAAGGGAATGAGGTAAATCCATCTCCAAATGCAGGGTCCTGTGTCCATGTTCTAAGCACAGTTTATAGCTGGACATCAACTGCACTGACAGAAAGTGGGGCTTCCTCTTCAATCCAGCTACTGTGCTTTATATGAATTAATATTTTCACTTGTGATTCAAACCAGGTATTGCTGGATATTGCTCAAATGAACTGCAGCATCATCAGAGCAAAATAATAACAAAGGCATCACTCAGGCACAGCCTAAGTACTGATATTTCTGTCATAAATGATAAACAATAATACGTTGTCTTCAATTTTCTAACATTTCATACCTTTTCTGTGAATGAGACAATAAATACTCTTCGGTTCTCATTTCTTGGTAATTCACAATGCTCTTACTAGCCAGTTCACAAACAATTAGAACACATTTGTTCTTCAGATCTTATTAGTTTACACATCTGAGTTTTTTAAACTCCAAGCAATTACGAGCCCAGTGCACAGCAAGCAAAGCTGCTGGTCAAGGAGATAGCATAGTGAACACAGAATAAAGCTTCTCAAGATCAAAAATTAAAGAGCTACAGTGTTACAGACCTTGTTTATTCACATTTGAGAAAGCTGGAAGAGATAGGCATGCTGCCTGCCTCAGCTTTTATGGGGGATGTGGGAAAGGAAAAAGAATCTCATGATTCATAAGAGCTAGAAATAGCTTATCATTTATTTGTGGTCCCTGAGTTATCTGTCAGCTGTCAGGCTGCACAGGCACACTGCTGGGCTGCCTTTGCTCCCACCCCACAGAGCAGGACACCTCTGAAAAAGGACAATCTATTTCCTTTCTGATGTTCTTTCTAAACATCATGTACTCCCCAAAACCGTATTTATTTTTCTTGAAGTAAACCCAACAATAATGGTTACATGAGAAAAGAGAAAAAAAAAAATAAGGAAAGATGGAAATGGGAAAGACTGCCACTGAGACACACTGCTGAAAGAAACATATAAAATTTATTTGCTTGCTTTGATGTTTCACACTGGTAGAGCTTCTGGACCTGAACAAGGCAGGTGATTATTATCTTTGTCTTTATATATATATATATTTTTATATATATATATATATGCATATAACTACCATCATCAGTAAGTCAATAAACCGTTTAAATGCACACAAAACTTCCTTATGACATTTCTCCAATTACTCCTTCAAATTTTGACACAGATTTCTTCCTTCCTAAACAGATCCATCAGTACTGCTTCCTCCCAAGCTGGTGACTGTCACCTTCTAATCAGTTGGCATTTATCCTGGGATATACAGGGATGCAAACAGCTTTTTCCTCCCACACCAAGCTCTTCTGCAAGGTGCAGCTTGTCTCTCTCCCGAGAAGGGCAGAGTGTGCCACCATCAGAGTCTGTAACAAATGGTGAACTTGTGGTGCATGGAAGCAAAACAGAAGGGTCAGGGAGGCACTGGAAGGCTCTGCATGGGGTTACATTGGTCTGCAGAAGGGAGCAGGCAGGTGCCCCAGCTATCTCACCTCTATGTCCCTGCACACCTTTGATTATTTTATTAGGTTCCCATTATCAGCCTCCACACCTAAACTGATCTATGGAGAACAGCAGAGCCCATTTCCACGCCTGCTCTCTGCCAGCCTGTTCTGATTGCTCTAATTATTCCCCTTTCCAACAGAGAGAGATTCATTACTTGATGCATAGAACTGACTCGCTCCAGCCCTTTGCTTATAGCTCCAGATCTCGCACCACATGCAGATTATGCCACTATTTCTTCCCTCTTAAACTGTTTGACATCACAGCTTTTAACTGAACAGGGGAAGGAATAGAGGGAAGGAATGGAACACAAACTGTTAAAATGATTATTAGAAAGCAAAGGATCCACAGGAACCATAATAGCTTCCTTAGGCCGCTGGAAATTTAAACATTCCTTGTCTAATTCCCATTTATACCACAAAGTTTTCAAGCCAGTCAGCTGAGAAAATGAAAACAAAAACTATTGTTTACAAAGAGAGCACCTGTAGAGCAGCCCATGCTCTGCAGCTCTCTAGCCTTCACTGGGCTCCCTGCTAAGAATGAGGAATAATGTTTTTAAACCATCATTAGCTTTCATTCTGCTGCTTCCCTTCTGTTGCCACAGTACTCCTCTATGTAAATGGGATTTATTTATTCATAGGCACTGGCATACCCATTCCTTTTGTCAAAGCTGGTCTCGCACACACTGTTGTCTCTGTGCTGGTATAAACGAGGTGGAAAAGCAATTAATACAGGCGGGATTTGGGGCGGGGGCAGCGCCGTGCCCAACACAATCTCCGTGGGAGTGACTGCAGCTCTGGGCACGGCCAGATAAGGGAAGTGACACAGATTAAAACAAATCGTTCATCCCTACCGGAGAGGAGCTAGGCAAACAATAGCAGTAAAAGCATAAACGTCAATTTGGAATGATAAAGGATACAATCTAAATGTAATATGAGAGGCCCCCAGACAAAAGGGAGAAATAGAAATTACACATTACCCAAGTACCAGATGCAATAAACAAACAAATATGTAAACACACGCATGAATATGCATATGGAAAAACTCAGATCGCTGGATTGATGGCTGAAGTAGCTAGATTTTAAAGTAAAATACTGAGCCATTTTAAAAAAGTTTGACTGCTAGACTTGAAGGGGGAAAAAAAAATCTTATTTATACTCCCAGTAATTTTATTTTAATTTTGAATAATCTGCAAGTGCCTCAACACATGCTTTCCTCTACATTCTACATTTGCATATTAATGAGACAACTGTCCATAAGACACAAACCAATGCCAGGAGTTACTTTCCTTTCTCACAAGAAGCTGCCTTTTTATCTGCTGAATGAACTGTCAAAAGGGTTCTCTAATTGCTTTCAGAATTGCCTCTGCCTTTTCCCTTCATGTTTTCTAGTCCCCTACAGCAGTTTGCCAGATGAACTATAAGGTTTCAAAGCTCATTTAAATAATCTTACACCTATTCTAGCCCTGGTGAAAAAACCCCAAATAATTTCATCCAAACTATGACCTAATAACCAGTCACACAGATCAGTTAAAAGACCAACCCAAGATTTATTTATCAGTCTAACTGATACTGTTGGATGAACCAAACATTTTGTTACGGGAAGAAGTTTAAATTTAACTTAATGAAAAAAGTCCACAAATATGAAGGAAATTATCAAGAGCTACACGTAGGAATTAGTTTGTAAAGCACTTTACACAAAAAGATTTTTATAGTGCCACTAAACTGGGAGAGAACCCATTTAAGATTTTGACCTCTATCTGGGGTTGTCCCATCCACCTGTCAACACCAATTTTTTCATGCGAGCAAACACCATAACAAAACCAAATTAACCAAAAAATGTGCATATACAGACATCCCCAGCTCCACGCAGCTGTGACACAACTGATGCTGCATCACCTTGTGCATTTCAATAATGATCCATTCCAGGTGCCTGGAGGTAGAGTCACGCTCCAGACTGCAATAATACGTGATAACAGTGGCCATCAGCCCAGCTCCCTGCCAACTCAACCCTCTCCTTACTTTAACATTTCAAACTCTTGCCTTCAAACATTTACGGATGAGAGAAGGTGGGGGAAATTGAGAGCACACATTTTATTCCTCCAAGTCTGAAATGCAATTCCTACTTGAAATGCAGTCCCCAAACATTAGGTGAATAATTTTAGATTAATAAAAAATGGCATTACTGCTGCTGTGTTTGAGTCCTTCAGGAGGCTCTCTGTAACTGGGGGAAGTTACTGTTCAAAACTCTGTTATGAGGCAATTATACTGCCTGACATCTAACATCTTGCAAGGCAATCTCACTTTTGGGCATTAAGAATTAGCTGTGTTAATCTCATTTTATGAAAGACATAATATTTTCCTTTCAAGTATTCTTTTTAGAAATATGAGCTGCCAAATCTGCCTTATAATCTAAGGTTTCCATTCACAACTATTTTTTATTCTAGTAACGTCAACTTCACTTTTATTTACAAACAAACAACACTGATTCTTTGTATTTTCAGTGTTTTAATTTTTGCTTCTATCCCAGAAATATATTAAAAGGAGATTTAAATATGCAATAGAGCTGTTTGAAATACTGCATCTGTTCATCACCATTCCAAGCAAAAATGTATATTTATTTTGTAAGCATTTTATTATTTTCTGCATAGGGATTTTTTTAATACTTGTCTTATTTTTACAGATGTAAATAAAGATTAATTTCAATGTAGCTGCTCCTCTGCCATTTTTCTAAAGATTAATAAAACTGATAAAAGAATTTGAATGACAAAGGACTATATTAATTTACATTCTACCATTTCTTTGGACAATTTTCCATCTGTACATACACCCCATGCACTACTAATGCTACCATTTATTAATATTTTCTCTGTTGTCTACTTGAATATTCTGTTTTTCTTTCTTAGAGCAACCTGGTCATCATTCTACAAAAAACTGGCCTAGTCTTGCTTTGGGAAGTGTCAGGCTAAGGGCTTTTCCTGGCAGCCAGGCAGGCAGGAGGGATGTTCTGGTTTGCCCGTGCTCAGGAGAGAGGAACATTCTGTTTGAGCAGCACAGACCAGGCCTATGGAGGTGCAGTCACCACTGGAAAAATGTTTTGTGCCATCCCTGTGTCCATGGGCACCACAGCTTCACTTTGCCTCCCAAATCCCATATTTCCAAACACTCTGCAGGGGGGTTGCTGCCAGGATCAAAGACAGGCTTTCCTGTCTGCCCCCTCTCCTCCTCTAAACCCTGCCTGTCACGGGCAGGAAAACAAACCCACACAAATATCACATTGTCCAAGGCACGTAAGAACAAATACAAACAAAACAATGAGAAACTGCCAGCAGCAGCCTCACACCCTCCCCTGGCTGTCTCTGCTATAGGGAGTGGTGATGAAATCACCAACAAAGATCTGCAGCAGTGATAGAACAGGCAGGACAGGCTGGAAGGGGTTAACATGGTGCTGCACCTCCCCAGAGCTGCAGTCCTTCCTCAGCCATCCACTGCAGCAGGGAGAAGCACCTGATGTGTGGGACCCACAGAGTCTGGGCACCTCGAGCTGCCTGATGCTGGTATTTACTTATTAGTCATGAAAAAAGGAAGCCAAGGATTGAGAGCTAAAACAGATTGAGGCAGGATGAGGAGCTGGGAAATGGAAAGCTGTCAGTCAGGGGGATGGAGCCAACAAGAGAACACATCAAGGCTCTGAGAGAAAGAAGACAAAGACCTGACAGAAGGGAGAAAAGAATCACTTGGAGTTCCCAGTAGAGAAGAGAAGGACTAAAAACTATTGAGAAAGGTGAGACAAAAATCAAAACAGAAAAAGCCTGACACAGAGCCAGAAAAATTAAAGGGTGGAAGTCAGTTTGTAAGAATCACTAGAAGATGAGCAAGGGAAATGAGGATAAGGATTAGACAGACAAGCACTGAATAACTAACAAAGCTGGAAAAGGACAACCAGGAAAGGGGTGGGAGGGGTGCCCTGTTACCCAGGGACACTTCCCAGGTTGGCCAAAAAGCTGCTGGGGCTGGGGGGCAGAGCAGAGCTCCAGCTTCTGGCTCAGTGCATTGCAGAAGAAAAGCCTGGCCACAGCCAACCTTATTTCTGCAAATCAGAGGCTTCCCCAGCCTTGAGTCTGCAGCTTAGGCTTCAGATCTTTAAAAGTTCTGTGTGTTTTATGTTCTTGGGCCATTTTGTTGTAAAATAGGAAATGAGTCTCAGTGAACAGAGAGTGACAGCAAGAGCTGTGGCCACTACCAAACAACACACAGCTATTAATTTATTTGAGGGTTATTCTTATTATTTCTCTTCACAATAACATTAAATGAGCTATGTACATACACTGATGGAAAACACACTTCACAGTTTCTGTCAACAGTGCTGTATGTGTTACAAGTTTGAATTTTTATTTGAAGTTTCCAGAGCTGCTTTGTTTGCTAGAGAGTTGATCTCAATTTTTTGTTGACACCAAAGCAGAGCAGATTAACTTGGAAATGATGCTCAAAGCTTGAAGTGCAGTTGGATCATTTGTCCTTATTGAATGAAGGCAGATTTCTGCATTATATTACACACTGCTAGTGGTGCCACGGCTTTAAATATTGTTCTTTTCATCACTCTTTGTCAATTATCCTACATTCAGAGTATTTTTTAACTAAATAAATATTTGTGCGTGGTGACTGTCAGCATTAGTACAAAAGTCTTGAAAAGCCAGCTCATAAATGAAATTCTGATCTCAGCAAATTCATTCTTCTCAGATAGCTACATTTCCAGAATAAATGATCATCTCTAATATCATTACCTGAACATAGAAAACCTGGATTGTGAAGGGTCTTGGCAGTGAATGATGATAGGCATCAGAGGCTTAATGTTTAATTACTGAACAGAGTTTTCTGGAGAGTTAAGAGCTAATATCATTCACTTGCTGCTGTTGGCTATGTGGTAGAATATTGTGGTTGTTTTGATCTGTCAGGGAGAAGTGATTCATAAACTTTGCTGCCTGCTCCTCAAATGCACAGCTGGTGGGAATAAAAAATGGACAGCTATTTATGGCTGAAAATCCCGACAGGAAATGTCCTGAAACCCACATGAAAAATAGGTAGAAAATCCTAATGAGGATGGTGCATTCCTATACTCTGTGAAGGACAGAACACAAATCAGTTATTGATATTCCCTTGGGCCTGTATGTTTTAGGAGCTAAGGGTAATAACTAAACTAATTCTCATGATAATTAACAAAGGCAACCCCCCTACTCAACAAAGAGAATGAAGCAAGGTAGGTTTGCCATCTTAATGCCCTCTCACTGTAAACTGTGTTGGAAAGGAACAAAGGAAAGGGAAGATTGTAGAAGATTCAAATGCCTATGTTTTCTTTGGCTACAAACAGTAGAGACACACCATGAGCTCTAAAGGAACTGAAGAACATCCCCAGTGACCCAGTGGCAAAGGTTTTGGGGGGGAATGGCAGGTGTAGGTGCCTGGCTCACAGACATAAGGTGTTTTTTTCTTTCCATTAGTCCATTTTCTTTTGTTCCAAACCATTGAGAAATCTGAAGTATAGTGAGTTAAAGAACTACAACCCACCCCAAGTATCACGAGAACAAAATTTTCCCTTTATCCAGGAATGCTCAAATGGAGATTGCAGGAACATTCAGGAGTGCTGTGAGTGTTCCTACATGCACAGCAGCTCCCTGGCCTGAGGCTCCCACCAAAGCAATCCTTCCAAAGCCACAAACTCTAAGCACCACAATTTCAGAGACGATTTCAACAGGTACATCTCACATCTTGATATGCTGAGTAGTAATAAGAACAAATGTTTGTTGTGGTGGACGTGAGGTTCCTTTTCTATTAAAAGCCTTTTCTACTTACAAAATGTTCTGTTTGAAAAGAAAAATTCTGCACTTTTCCCTATTCACATGTTGCTTTGTATGCATGAATAGTTGCATACATGTTTAAGAGTGAAGGCAAAAAGAAGGAGCTTAAATGGAGATTAATTCATGAAAATCTAAAGCTTGATTTTAGATATTGAATACTCATTTAAATTTGTCTGACAGAGCTCTGTTCTCCACTCTCATCTGTTTCAATCTAGTTAATGAAATAATGTTTTATATAATAAATAACAGGGGAATTAAGCCAAGGAGTTAACAGTAAGCACTAAATAATGAATCAGTGCAAGTCTGGCACATAGCTTAACGTTGTTTGCAAAAGAAATACATCAGATTTGATCTTTAAAAGGGAAGCAGAGCCCGAAGGAACTTGGGAAGGGTGATCTATTCTGTACCTGCTGGCAGAAGGCCCTGTGATTCTGCCATGGCTGCAGTAAGAACTGAACCATTTACTGATAACTGGAAGAAGGAAGAATAATAGGAGGTGAGAGGAAAGAAAAAAACAAAACCAGCACAGAAAGGCAAAAAGTAGAAGAGATGGAGCAAGGTACAGAGTTCCTCATCAGAGAGAGGAGCAGCAAGAGGCACAGTGTGGCATGTGCTCCAGAGAGGTCAGCAGGGAGAATCAGGTCAGACTCACACATGAAAAGATGAGGAAGGAGCAGCAGCACCTCTCAGCACAGCAGGACATTCTCCAAGGGAGACACTGACCGTGGATCCCAAGCAGAGCTAATTAGAATCTCATTTCACAAAAATATCTCGAAGAGTGCAGCTTTCCAGCTGTTTGTGACAAAGTCCAGAGTGCTGCCAAAGGAGGCAGCTGAGCCCTCCTGGCCCAGCCCTTCCCTTGCTGTTGCAGGTGACACCAGCAGTGTCACCAGCCGCTCTGAGTGACACCAGCCTGCCATACCTTGGGACCAAACCCTGTCCCCGGGCTGGCCCAGCTGCCAGGCAGGAGCTTTGATGATCCAGGAACACAGAGCTGCTGGAGCTGCACAAAGGGAGGGAGAGCAGCAGCAGTGTGCAGCCAGGGGCAGGGAAGGCAGCTCAGTGTTGGGCTGATGGCAACCGGCAATGAAAATTAGACACCCAACTGAGACTGTGACAGCCTCTGTACAGGAATGAGCTCTTTCACAGCTGCCTACAGCACTCTCTGAGTAATCACAAAGACACTCTTTACCAAACATCATTTTTGGCTAAGTCTGTCCTGCATTTTGGCAGGTGACACATGCAAGCTGCACTTCCAGGTATAACCCCACAAAGCTGTGTATCACTCTGATGAGAACGAGGTGCTTTATAAACATTAATGCATTTTAAGTCAGAGCTGTCAGTCTTCTATGGCACTGCCATCAGTCAGCTCTTTTTTGAGAGGGACAGGGTGGTTCAGCCGTGGCTGCTCACAGCAGTGAGCTCAGTTTGAGCTAAGGCAGGGCTGGCTTGTGCTGCCAAATGAAGGCAATGTTTTGCCCATAAGTCTCAGCTCTGGTGAATAATCCAAAGGGAAAAAAAAACCCTCTCAATGCAGCCATCACTACTGAAACACTTGGAAAAGGGGCCTTTTGGAAAAGCCTGGATCTGAGGCTGCTGCTTGTCAGCACCACTGATGAACCAGGGTGCATCTCCATGCTGAGGCATCTCTGGGCAGGAAGGAGCAGGGGCTGAGCAGGGTGGGGAGGAGCCTCTAAATCAGGCTGTATTTCTGCATGCTGAGGGAAACAGTGGAAAAGTCACAGCAATAAAATAAAATAAAACTAAACGGGGTTATATCCAGGTAAATGAAGGGATAAAGGTGTTCCAGCCTTACACATTACAGCCCATGTTTTTCTTTTTAGAAAATGAAAGCACACTCTTCTGTAGCTTAGCTTCTCCCTGTCTTTTACTGTAAGTTACAAATTTTGACTAACTTTCTTTAAGCACAACACTGAACAGTCTGTAATCTGCTCTAGTAAAGTCAGTTTAATTGATATAAGTGAGAACACAGCATGCTTCCTAATATTACCTAACTGAATTTTTCTGTGGGTTGGCTATCAGTTCTGAGTGTTACATCACACACTCCCACTTCTCACCTGGATCCTGGCCCCCTGCTTTGATAACTCTGCAGGGCTGTTCCCCAGCTGGGAGAATTCTAGTCAGGTTTTCTAACCTCCAGAACACATATACCAAATATATGTGAAACTATCTGCAAATATCTGCAGACTTCCATGTCCACAGTGTACACAGAATTTTATTAAAAAAACCCACCTCACCCTTGTAGAAGAGAAACTGAGAGAAAATGGGGTTAGGCTGAATAAATGAATCAGTTTAACTTCTGAAAGAAAAACCAGGTTTCTATTCTCTCTACTTGCTTTCAGAAGGCTGATTTCCACAATACTGTCTATAGACATCCCTTGGATTTCCACACCTTTTCTCAGTTTTAAACTTTCCATTACTTCCGCAGAAACAACCGCTGCCAAGGCTTAAATTAAATAAGAATTGCATCTGAGTGAAAAAAAAAACAAACAACAAACCAAACCAAAAACAACCCAAGAACCTTATTTAAAAGTATGCATAAGATCTTAAATGTTCTAGAAGCAATGTTAGAGCACTTGCTGTTGATTGACACTGAAGAGATTAAAAGTCACTTGAGTTAAACTGAAAACAAAACTTTTTCATAAATTACACTTCCAAAAATTAGCATCAGATGCTAATTTGAGAAGATTGTAAGGAAAAATTATTTGCAGCATCCAATTCAAAACTTTATCTAATATATGACATAATTTCCTTCTGATATGAAATCTGTTACATATCTGCAATAACCACAAATAAATATGATAAAAAGTAGCCTCAATGCTTAACAGTAGTTTAAGAACAAGCAACAGAAGAGTTTCTTAAAAGTGTCCACTGAATGTAATGGTGTTCCTCTGTGTATTTCTGTTTGTATCTAGCTTATTCCCAAATAAGATTCAATAATTTTAAAACACAGCAAAACCAGACAAACACTGAGTTTCTACTTGCAAAACGTTACCAAAAAAACACAGGAAAGTCTCTGAGATGTTTCTTAGAGAAAATTTCATGTCACAGAAAGCCAGCACTGTTCCCTATGGCTTGGATCCTCTCTCCTGCTATTTGGGCACAAAAAACATTTCTACACAAGTGGTGTGATATGTTGTTTTTCTTTACTTCAAAAAACAAATTCTAATTATATGGGTGAACATCCATGCTCCATGTAAAAGCATGTAGCTGTTCTGTAGACAAAACAGATGAGTAATATATGATATATCTTTTCAGAACACGTTTTTGATGTGTAATGAATGTTTTGTTTCAAGTGCTTCGTAAGAGCATTTTTATGAGTCTTTTGCAGGAAAAATTCCTTAAAACACAGTGAAATTTGAGCAGTGTAGCTGACTGTGTATATGAAAAAAACAAACCTGACAACAAACACCCCCACAGACAACCCCCCCTAAATCTCACTCAGTGCTGTCTCGCAGGAAATTGTGACAGATTCTACGAGAAACCTGGGTCCTGTGCACATTAGAAATTCCTTCCTGCAGGGTTAGCAGGTGTGGGCTATGTCAAACAAATTTATTGCAGTCTGTGCTAATAACCAAAATTATAGAAAACCTAGATGAAAGTGCTCTGCATCCAGCTAATTTGAAGCTACCTTATGAGACAATAACAAGCTTCTAACAGTTTTTCCCTTTTTTAAAATACACTAATTATGCTTAATGTTCCCTGTCGCATTAGCTTTCATGGTAATTATATTTCAAAACTTTTGCAATTAGGGTACAGTTAATATTGTGGAATATTGCAATTATTTTTCATTGTGACACCTCTATTGAAAACTGGTGGCATAATGATCACATTGTTCAACTAAATCAGAACTGCAAAAATATGGCAAATGAACCAATTATAGATTATTATTTCTAATTACAGATAATGCCCTGTTCCTTGCTTTGTCCAGAACAATTTCCCAAATACCCAGACTCTTCCTAATTTAAAAAAAAAGCCCAACAAACTGATTTCTCCACCTTCATTTTTCATACACACATTTTAATATATATATGTCTGTAGTATGTAAATATATACTTTACATTATATACTTATCACCTGTGAGCAGGGACAGATGTGGACAGGCACATCAGCACATACAGAGATAATTTACAGTTGGTACAGGTTCAGTCAACTGCAGCTATAAATGTAAGTGCCACTAAGTGCTCACTGAGCAAGGATTTTCCTCAGTGATTGAGCCTTGGAGGAAACATCAAATGCTTTACAAATGCACGCTGCACCATTTCTAATTCAGCCCCACACTGCCCCAAAGAACATCTCCTTATTTCTGCTCACCCTCCCTCTCCAATAAACTCGAGGGCTTTGGCTCTCCACCCTTAAGCCTCTTGCTCACATTTCCATCATTAAACCTAAATATCAACCTCCCCCAATTTACAGACTAGGTTCTGTTTATTGTTGCTGAATGAGCTCAAGCCCCTGATAAATGACAACAGCAGAAGTGCCTAAGAAGTAATATATATAATTTTGAAAATTTGAGGTTCACTCTGAGGTTTTGAAGAGCTGCTTGTAATTAAACCAGTCTATAATTTGGTAGGACAGACCACTATTACATAAAATTACTTTCTGAAAAAACACAGCAGAGGAGTTGGGGAGGTACTGCTAAAAAAAAGGCAGCCAGACAGGTAATTGGAGACATTCTGTTATTTTCAATACTTTAGCAATTCTGAGATTAATTATCATTTACCATTTACATTCTTCATATGGAATTTTAATCAAAGCTTGCTTAATTAAGTTTTCATTTAAATTACACTAAAGCAATGATAAATAAATCAACTATCAAATCACTGACTTCAAACAGAGAAGACCTTTACCAAATTCCCTGGCTTGCCAAACCCCACCATCTGTACATTTCCCAGCTACCAGACTAATGAATTTCAAGGTTATATTACCAAGTGTAAGATCTAATTCCTGGCCAACATCAGACAGTGGAAAAAAAGTGTGTATAAAATGCTTTCACATCATTTCTGACATGAAAAGATCTGGGAACAACTTTACTTGACTCCTTATTCCCTTCAATAAAGAGCAGCATAAGACTTAAGTAAAACTCCTCCAAAGATGATTTCAGGCAGAAATCTGGAAATTGCAAATCTCAGCTTATTCCATACTGTGGAGTAAGGTTTTTTTAAGAGCAATTGCCTGAACAATGAGCACATTTTCAAAATGAATTATAACTCTCGCTCCTCTGACCCTCTGAAACTCTAAAAGCTGATTTGAGTGATTAAATGACAGCTGCAAGTCACGAGAAATCTGGCACAGAATATAATTTTTAAGAATGCCTCAAAGTCCTGCCATCACTAATGTCTGTCATCACCCACCTTTCCATCATTTCTTGGCTCATATGAATAGATTTTTAATTTTTTTTTTTAAGTTTACGTGACTTATTTCTCTGGACATAGTATTTTTCATGCAATTTTTGTTTCCATTAACTGTAGACACACAGTCCCCACCATCTGCTGGGCACTGACAAAATACAGGATAAATAAATTGTGCAGTGGAACGTGTTTCTCCCACTCTGGGTAACACCATTTATGTACCTGTATGGATGGCAAGGAGAACATGACCATGCATATATACAAATGTAAATATTTGTAAATATACATGCTCCACATGAAAATCACCTAGAAACTATATAGTTTCCAGGATATGGATACAGACAATAACCAAACACATCTAGTCATGTAAATATCTATTTAATAATATCTGATGAAATATTGCTAATAACAAATATTATAATAGCTTTGAAGTAGTTCAACAAAGGGGTTAAAAATAGTCATTAGTGGTTTAAAAAGAGGGATTGGCTTATTTTCCTCATGAGAAAAAAAGTATTCTAAATAAATAGCTTTTTTTCCTTCCCTAAAGTATCGGCTATGTATAAGATCAGTGCTCTAAACCCAATCATATTTGAAAATCAACTCATCTTGAAAGACTCCTCATAAAAAATCAAAATCAACCACTTTAATAAAATAACAGTTCTACGGAACAGGGTTTTTTGTTTTTTGTTTTGTTTTCTATGGTGTAATTCTGCCCAATTCATTCAAGATTTTCTATCACATGACAGATAAAAGTTTAAGGTAATGATCACTTTAAAGAGTAAAGGTTTCAAGATTTTGAAGATTTATGAAACAAAACCAATACTGACGTATTTAACTGCACATCATCTCTGCTGGACCCATTTTCTGGAGCAGTGACAGATGCAAGCACAGGTGTTAATTGCCTTGTTCTTCCTAAGGATCATCCTTTTCTATTGGACAAATATATCTGCTTTACTGACAGCTACCAGAATATTCCATTAATATCTCCAGAGGATAACAAAAGGTAGGTTTCATCATATGACATGCTGAGTAATGTCATATTTGATGTCCACAACAGTAAATTTCACTTGGGAAATTCCATTACTTTTCTAGAAGAAACATGGATATTCCAAGTTCAATTAGATATCCACTGCTATTTTATTTTGCTTCATTACACAAAACTTTTTCCCTCATATGTGTTGTGTTCATAAGTAAAGACACAATTTTATTTCCAGAAACCTTTGCAATGCAACTTTAATTATATGCAAATTCCTGCTTAATTGATTAGTACAGTAGTGCCTATGTGAGGCATAACAATCCTCTATAATGACACAGCAGAACTCTGTGCCACTGATATTTAAGTATTCCCAGGGTAAGTGCCAATGGCTTTTTTGGAGCTCTTCCAATAGTCAAAAAAGGGACCTAACTTTGCTGTCATTAAAAACAAAATCATTATATTTCTTTTTTTTTTGTCTCATCTTTGAGAAAATTCAACATTTTTTCCCCTAGTGATTTAATATTCATCAATATTGAATCTCTAGTGTCTCATGAATAGGATTAAACTAAGCTCAGTGGAAGTGCAGGAACCTGAAATTTGGTTCTAAATTCATAAAATTTCTAAAAACTTCTTCATAATACTGTCCCTGTCTTGACTAATATATAATATTTGCAGTGGACCAGTCAGTAAATCTGCTATTTCAAGCTTGCTTATCTATTCATTTTTAGACCCTGTAGTAAGATTTTGACACTTCCAGCTAAAAAAAGGCGGCATAAAAATTTCTTGAAAAAAAAAATCTTAAGGTTTGCACCAAGACAACACAAAAGCTATCCATATTCTGATATGCATCACCTATAAATATGACTGGGTTTAATACCCTTTTATCACCTTGGTTAGCAGTGAGAATTCAGATTTGGAAAATCCTTCTACTGGTTTACATTTTGCAATTGTGAAACAGAGATTGCCACAGGAAAAAGTGCCAAAAGTAGCACTAGGCACCGAGTTAGAGGCTCAAACAAGATTTAAGAACAAATAAAAGCAGGCAAGCAGCTTCATTATGTGAATTTTGATGAATAGGGTGCAAACAAGAAATCATTAGAGAGCCTTTAACCATCATCTAATAACACAGATTAATAAAAGCAGCTGGGAGAGCTGTAAGAAAATCAGTTCCCTTTCATTTCATGGAGCCTGTCAGAGCAGGCAGAGCCCAGCCACAGCTCCTTCCCCATCTCAGCAATTTGCTCTGGGTCTGCTCTGAACCTTCTCCACCCCTGTGAGCTTCACTCATGGGTGGAGCTCAATGTTCATTCAGCAACATTGACATCGTGTTGTTTTACTACTAAATTAACCATGTGCCATACCTTTAACAGATCCCAAAGTGCAAATCAAAGGTGGAAAAAAGCATTAAATCTTAGGAGAATATGAAGTGGGCAGTTTCTGCAGGGGAGTCACTCTCATGGCCGGGCTGCTGTGGGCAGCTCCCACTGCTCCCATCCAGTGATGCCTTGGAGAGGCTCTCTAGAATAAAGGCTAGACAGAGTTAAAAGAATAAAGTGTGTATTTATTAAAGGTCTTTCCCAGATACACCTTGGGCAGTCAAAAGCCTGGCAGAGGCTACACTCAAGATAGACAATGGTCATGAGTTTCTCCTACAAAAATAAGTTTGGTCTGTTTGCATATCAGAGGTGAATTGTCCAATTACAGCTTCAGGGAATGAAGTCACATTCCCTTAGTTTGTTTTTCCCCCCAACTCCCTTTTGTTTGTACTTTTCAGGGCCTGAGGCTGTGATGGTGCCCTTGGTTCTCAGGCCTGGCAGGATTGTTTTGTGTGACCAAACTGTGAGGAGAGCTGACACTCATGTGGAGTTCAGAGTTATACACTAGTGCAGTACAGGACCTGAAAAATAGAAAACCTAAAACTTAAGGCATCACTAGAACATTTGCTCTGTGTTTGCCCTGCAGTGAGAAAACAAAAACTTAGGCCTGGAAAAAGGAACATAAATCTAACAGTGGCTCAGACTGGAGGCTAACAGGGTGAGATACAGAAAGTTTTGGTTAGAAAACACATGATGGGGTTAGAAAAACTACAGAGGGAAGTTCTCCTTTTTATGTTCTCCTTACTTATTATTTTTCTGGTTTTGATAATACTACATTGAAACCAGAATCTGAAATAATACAATTTCAGTACAGTTTTCTCAAACTTTTTAGGTGCTTCCTCATAAAACCACCTGAGAGCATTTTGTGGAAATTAGTAGTAATTCAACAGCAAAATTTTTACAGATTTAAACCTATCAGTCATATTTCTGTAGATCCTCTAAATATAAGCCTGTAATGACAGTCTTTTTTGTTAATAACCAGTTAATTAACTGTTTTGTTAATTTTTTTGTTAATCAAATGAGCCTAACAGATTGTCTATTAAAAAACAGTTTAAAATTTAAGATTCTCAGAAAAAAAGACAACTATTTAAGGTGGATATCCAAACATCCCCCAAGAACCCAACACAAACCTCCAGGGGTCCGTCTTTTGCAGATTTTGAAAGATCTACCAGCACAAAAAGAGTCCCAAATTTTAAGGGGTTGGGGCATATAGGATCTATGCCCATACTTTATATCTTATAATTTATAAAGTCTCCTTTTCATTTTCTACACAGTTCTAGTTATTGCTCCTAAATTAGCAGACCATCAGGTACAAGGAGTCTTCTCAAAACGATCCAATTTCCATGCCAGGTTGCCAATTTTCCTTCTTTTTGATTTACTAGGGTGTTTTGTTCATCCTACCCTTCTTCCCAAACCAAACTACCATCAAACCAGCTATCCAGATTTTGAATTTGTGCCTCTATATCCCTCAGGAATTTGGAATTTTGATTTGAATGTGCCTGTTCTATAAAGCAAACACCACTCTATAAACCAACCTATACTATGCTGGGAAGAAACCACTGGACACAGAGGCTGTTGATCCAGCAGGATCCACCAGCACTAATTTGCTCAAAGACATGTAAATGTAAAACAAGAAGCCGTTGGCACCAGCTGAACCCAGTGTGACTGCTTGGTGTTCCCCAGAAGAGTCAGCTGCTCTGGGGGGTTCCTGGTCTCAATGAGCAATTGCTGGAGCTCTCCACAATAAAACTGCCTTGATAAAGAGCTGTGAAACAGCACCAGTTGCTTTGTGACAGCAGGATATTAATGGAAATTGTTCCAAAAAAAGAAATTGAAACAAGAGTCTCTAATGCATTTGCGTTTCTGGCATCATCTCAGAGGAACTGAGGAATCAAAGCTGTGGAATCCTTCCAGCCGTCAACAATAGAAAATAAAGAGGAGGAAAAAGAGATTTAGAACTGGCCTGCAGTTGGAAAGCAAAGGAAGAACCAAGTTTTGTGGGCATCTATGTACATCTGGGTGACAACTGCTCGTGATTTGTGTTATCTCCCTTTCTCCTGTAAATCATTTGGAAGGAAGCTGTGCCACCTGGGAGCTGGGCTGGCCTTCAGCTCCAGCAGGGCACTTAGGCAAGGTGAATTTCCAGCCAGTCTCCAGTCTTTTCCTTAGGTTAGTTTTGTAAGGACAGTCCCTTCACCAACCTTTCTGCAGTACCAGAACCACCAGTTCTCAGCCTGTTCATACAATTACCATGATTTCAAGTCAGTCTTAAACTGGAAATTTAAGTCTTGGAAATTCTTCAATTTCTTCAGGGTACTCTGTTTTTCTTTACCAGCTTCTCCAGCTGCAGATAGCACCCACAGGTATAACTGACTGACCTTAGCATGTCTACTTAGTTTATAGATTTTAGAATAAATAGCTGTTTTCTAAGTGGCTTTTGCCCAGTGCCTGCTTCCGACCACAAACTATTCACAAATATCTAATCGAATTTTGCCACCTTTTTAGCTGAAAAAAAGATAGAGAATGAAGAGACAGACTTGGAAAATGCAGAAACAATAAGGATTTAGTTTTTGAAATTCAAAAGCATGTCATTTTGAACTTTTATGCAAATATTTTCACTTTTCATTTAAGTGTTTTTCCTTTATTTACCCACACAGAAAAGTAAAACACAAAGGTTGAAACTAAGAGTGAGAACAAAACCTAACCCACATTCTCCTGTAGATTGAAGTGTCTCATACTGCTCTTCCTAACTAAATTTGCTGATTGGAAAAATCCAAATTTCTGCTTTCATCCCTCCTAAGTCTTACCAATGGTGTTTTTATTTGTTTGGCCTCCATGTTATTCCTTTATGGTTTTGCAGCAAGTTTTTGCAGGTTAGCTGGAAATGCAGGTGCCAGGAGCTGATAGAACCTTCATGGCAGGGTCACAAAGGTTTTATTTGCCCAGTCCCTGCCCTCACTCTCAGCCCCTGAGAGAATCACTCAGAGCCATCTTCTACCACTTGAGCTCCAAACTCCCCAAACTCCTTCCTCTCAACTTTTATAAATTATTATAATTGTTTTACTTTTTAAAATTATGTTTTCAGAAACCTGAAGCTCACAAGCTAACAAAGATTTTACACCTTTTCATATTTGCTAGTCCCTATAATTGACAGGTTTCTGTCAAGTAAAACAATTATCCACCTGTTTGCAGGAAAAAGTATTAACAAACACTCTACACTGCTTTGTTAGGCAGAACATTTCACACCTCATTACTTAACTGAGGAGTTAGCCTGGTGTTCAGTGTACAGAATTCCTGCTGATTCCAGTAGAATAAGCTGTTTGTATAACTCTAAATAATTACCATGTCATATACATTACAGATTTAATTAATTCACTACACAATATTAAAAGTCCAGATTTCTGAGTTCTTCCCAAATCACGTGGATTTGCAGTTGGGACTTCCCATTTTATTCCATACTAACAACTGTTCTCCAGGTCTGAAAACCAAGAGGGATGTTTCAGAATAACAGGGTCAGAAATCTTTTCCTGAGGGATTATTCAGACAATACTGAATTTTTCTGTTATTACAAATGGAGTTTTTGGGGCATGGCAGTTCACAGCAAATCAATCTCTCTGTTGCAGATATTGAAAGACCTATCAGTACAGTAAGAGTCCCAACTTTTTAGGACTCTTTCCATGCCAAGTTGCCCATTTTCCTTCCTTTTGATTTACTAGAGTGTTTTTTTTAGATCCAAACCATGCAAGATAAGCATCAGCTACCACTACAATTGTAGGGATGCTGTTGTGGTTCTGCTTGCAGGTGTGCATTTATTTATTTCACAAATCATTACCCCTGGCATGAATAAAAGGAGAGAAAAGCTCAGTTTCTGAAGATCCCACTGTTCCAGCCCCGTGACACCCAGCCCAAGTGCATTAGACAGAAAGGAGCCATTGTACAGGAGCGACGTGTGAGGCAACACCTTGGTGGGGAGAGGCAGGGCTCCACAGAGAGGGGAATGACAAATAGCATCCTACGTGGATGGAAAAGGTCACTGCAATAAAAGCAACCTGGGGAACTGGGAGCAAGCGAAGCGTTGCTACAGACAGGAAGAAAACACAAACAAATGGAACAGAGCAAGAGACAAAATTTCCTTCACGTATCAATGTGACAGACCGAGCTGTGGAAACATTTTGGGAGCTGACAAGATGGAACAAGATTCCCTCTATGCCTTTATGTGAATCAATCTGAAAATTAAGCATTTACTCAGGCCAGTAATTAACTTCTATGAACATTCAAAGTCCCCGACTCTCTGTGTAACGATCTGTCAGGAACATAAATTATGCATATGTGCAATGTAATAAAAAAGGCAATGTTTGGTTGATTTACTTCCATGAGAAAAAAATAACCCCCCATCTGTAAGTTTTAGCCCATAATCGTTTCAGACATTGTGGGAATTACAAACTCCACAGGAACTGGATCAGTTCAAGACCTGCACTGGAGCTCCTGACTGCCTGGAGCTGTGTCAGTGTCAGCTGAACACAGCCACACCAGGGCAGGGACAGGGTCAGCAAAGAACATCACAGAGAGCCCCAGCAAACACCACACTCAGCTCTGAGTGCAGCCAGCTCAACATCTGCTTCTTCCCCCAGGAGAAGTTTGTGTAACCCTGCACCAAAACAAAGCAGCTGTTTAGTGGAGGAACCTCAGATTTTTATTACATTCTCACAGTAGCAGTGTCTGCACAAAGTAGCTGAAGTTGGGACTGTAAGAAAGGCAAAATCCTGGTCTGCAAGAGCATTCAGCAGCAGAAGAGACAGTGATGCAGGCACAGGAGTCCTCCTCACAATATGGCTTATGCATTTGAAGAGCTGAGTTAGGAAATCACAGGACAGGATATTTTACTTGGCCCTGCTCTGTTTTCAGTGAGGTTTCACCAATAAAACTGTGTATGCAAACCTTTTTAGGGCATGTGCTCCCAGGGGGCAACAGGGCTGTGGCAGGGAAACACAAAGGGAAAAATATTCAGGGTAAAATGACAGAGTCCAGATTTCTTTCTGTTTGTGCTGAAGGGATGTTACAGACATGCATGGGAAAACTGCCAGGCAGAGAGTCAGGCCTTAATAGGTCAAGAAAAAAAATAACAGTGAGAATAATTAGTAACCACTGATCAATTTCTCCAGTGATGTGCTGAAGTTTCCCATCTCCTGCACTTTTTAAAATAAGACTGAGTATCTTCTGAAGGAAAAAGTCCTAATTTTGATTGATTTCATCATGCTTCATATGAGGACAAACTCAGTTTCTAGAGATGTTAATGTGATAAATAGATGACATATATTTACAGTTTGCCTGATAAGGTGCTAGTATTTATAATCATATTAGAAAAATGAGTATCAAAACTGTAAATCCATTAATGTAATTTTATAACTAGGAGTAATAATTAAGTACTAGATAAATGCACAATTTATCATTTAAATAAACCAGAAGTGTATGGCATATCAAAATCAGAAAATCCATAAGACAAGGTATTGACTCAGATGAAAAGCGTCTCCTTGTTTTCAAGTGTTTGTAATGGCACTTATTTGGATTTATAGGGAGAAAGAAAGAAGTTATTAAACTTTCTGCAATTACAAAACCAACCAAGCCACCCACAGAACGTTCTGTATACAAATATTGCGAAATATTTTGGAAAAATTATACCCTAAATTTTAGGTTCTCTACTTTGTAGCCCTTGAAGTGCAAACAGTTTGCATATGCTCAAATCCTCACTTTCAATCAGCTACCAAATTGTGTTGGTAGGCAGTTAAAAACATGAAATGTTTTCTAAATGTTGTCTTTCCACATAAACAGCAGCACTACCCACTATGGAAGTTGTCAGGACTGTGCTACTGCCAATGAAAGGGAGATGCAGTTCAGAAGATAAAAAAAAACCTCTGTATCAAAAGACAAAATTATTAGAAAGCCTGAAAAGTTCTTCCCACACAGCACGACTTACAGCAGACCGTTAGCAAGAACAGCTTTAGCCTTTTCTACACACAAAGGAAAAACACACAAGCAGCATCTGGACTCAGCATATAAAAGAAAGAGAAGAAAAAAAAAGATATTTTCTGCTTGTAATTGCAGTATCCTCAGTGCCTTTCAGTTTCCAAGCGAGGTACCAAGTCTGGCACTGATTTTCTTGGTGCAATGACACAGAGCAACAATACTGAGCCTTTAAGTTCCAAAAGCTTCAAAAGCTTTCCAAAGTTCCCCAGTTATTGGTGATCTCTAAGTAGCTACCACGAGACAGAATAAGCATTGCTAGTAAAAAAGGCTTGACTGGCCACAGCCCCTGAGCTGTGTCCCAGCCATCAGGGAATCTGTCAGAAAACAGCAATGCACAGAGAAATGGAAATTTGGAAAGACTTTGCTGCTTTGCTGGGGGGCTTTTATTGCTACAGGGGTTCCCAGTTCAACACATTTACAAACCTTAAGCAATCAAAAACAGCTAAAAAAAACCACAACAAAAAACCAATCTTTCCAACTCTCAAAACCATGGTGAGCTTAAAACAACACGTAAACAACAGAATTCAAGCCTATTCTCAATTCTATAGCTTTTTGTAATTCATTATCATTTTTATTACCACAGAACCTTCTGTTTGAGATTTGATTGTTGTTATTATGGATTCATAAATTAATAAATAGGATGTTTCTGCACTATCTTAATATCTTGAATCACATCTTCTGGCTGAAATTCAGACATCTGCAGACATCATCAACACAGGGTACAGAGATTAGCAGCAGCAATAATATCAGTAATAGTTGCAGCAACATGGAGCTGACACCTTAGAAAAAGTCCACCCTTTGGTTTCAGGGGGAAAACATTGTTCATGCTGTTCCCTCCACTTCCAATTCCACTTCTAAGCTCTAAAATTAGACTTGGTGCTCAAGAGATGCAACAGTATGAGAATGTAACTGATCATTAAGGATTTAGAGAATTTAAGTATTAGAAACAAAATTGGAAAAAATTATTTATTTAAAGGCCTTGCTGCTACATCCACACACTGTTTAAACAATACATGTACAAAGACATTCTTGCTTACAACCTCAAAGCTAGGCCAGATTCTATAGCAGAAACAAACACATAATTTACTTTTAATTTAGAAACAGAAATTAAAATGATCCATCTAGCACCCTTTTTCTGCATTGCTGTAAAACAATATCAGAAGGAAGTTCCTTATGGCATTTCCTTGAGAATATGTTGAATAAGCAGCAGCCTTTCTCAGGAGAATTGTATACACAGCTGTAAAGCAGGGCTGCCTTTTGGAGACAGTTGTAGGAAAGAATAGGAAATAACCTAGAAACCCCAAACCTGGAACTTTAACTGATTTTAACTGTTGCTGCTTTAAGCATAAATTGACAAATTCTACAACGCACTATTCTGAAAGAGGTTCTGAAAGATGCTGCTGCAATCTTAATCACATACAGCGATTAGGACAGGAAAGTGATGGTGAAGGAGGCCAAAATTTTCCTTCTGATTACTGTTCCTCCCTACCTGATGTCAGAAGTGATGCACAGAGATCAAACAAAACAAAACCAAAGTAAACAAACACAAGAACAAACAACAAGCAGCAGAGTAAAACAACACCCACCCTCTCTGCTGGCCCCAGCTGCACTATTGATAAGGTGAGGAAGATTCCAATTCCTTTTCTCCCTTGTTGCTGCTCTTCCCTCATCACCTACTGAGCTATTCAAACTCTTTTATTTAGACTGTTAGATAAACCAAAGGCAATTGTTCATGAGGATTAAAAAAAAATAAAAACTAAAGGTATGGATTCTCGATTTTTGTGGCTGCCAATGTATTTTCTGTCCTGTGGGTTGACAGGTACAGAAAATTGAGGTCTCCATTCAGTAGAGAGGTGATGCTTAATCATCTGAAGGGATGTAATTATTTTTCTATAGGATTCATTTATTTCTTAAGGATGACAATACTTCTGCATTTTGGTTTCTGTTATAGAGTAGAAACTGGAAATACTTCTTCATTTGATGCCAGATTGTAAAAGGGCCATAAAACAAACACTTCCAAGCACTCCCAGCAGAGGATCTAAAATAAGTCCTCCAGCTACAGTGCATTAAAGAAAGTTCTGGCTTCTTTCAGAAAAGATTTTCACAAACTAGATTAAACTGCATGGAGGTGGTGGTAATTACACATTAATAATAATGAAATTCTATAGACAGGGAGTATCTGTGGAACACAGGAGATCCATCTAGATATTTACACTGAATATAATGAATATTGATATTTTACATGATATTTCCACACAATAGGCTCATAGGCAAAAGAAGTCTTATTCTTTATTTCAACTCTAACTAACTGACAACATTAAAGAACAACAATCATTTCCTTCAAGCCAACCTGTTTCTCTTTTCTTCTCTCCTTGCTGCCAAAAACTCTCTGTGAAAAAATCAAAGCAAACTCTGTCTTCTAAGCAGCGTCCAAACCCCTCCGTGGGCAGATATTGTTACATTGAACCAAATGCTTTGTGTCATTGTTTCTGAGCCAAAAAGACACAATAACACCGAAAAAATGGGCACAATCCCCCTTCCAGTTAAACTTCAGCAAGTTCTTAGCAATCATGACACTAGCTAAAGCACAGTTTGGAATTTTCCCTCAAATCAAAACACTCCAGGGATCATTCTGCTTCTACTTTCTCATTGTTAGAACGCTTGAAGCTGATGAATGTGTTCAATTATGGATACATTATATGAAAACCTTTTGTGTGAGTAGGTCTATCCTGTTTCTTTTACTCAGACTGAAAAATGAACAAATAACAAACAAACAAATTGTCTTTGTGCTGTGAGTTCAAAATTTGGTTTAATACCAATAAAACCTCTCTAGGTGAAGGCAAAAGTGCAAACAAAAAAAACCCTCTCTTTTTTCCACATAAGGTTGAAAATCAGCCTCTTATATTGTATTTTTCTGAAGCCATTAAAATGACATTTCAACAAGCCGAGTCACCTTATATTAGGAGAAAAAAAAATAAAACACACATACAAGAAGACAAAATAAACGTATTTCTACTGTTAGCTGTAAGAAACCATCTCAGGAAATGGTAAGGCAGGAACTGACCTTCTTTTAGAAGAAAAAAAAATCCACTAACTTTTCATGGGTAAAAGGTCTCATTTCCTTCTACAATGTTTGTGTTTTTCAAAATACTATCAGCAGGTGCACCAGATTTCAAAAACCTCTTGTCCTTCATCACATATAATTGTGCTGCATATTATATTAAGAAATACAAGCAGAGGAACGTAAGTGATGGGAGTTCAATTAAAAGCAGCATAATATCTTGTTGCATAGAAAATGATTCTGCAACTGAAACAGGTTCTAATGAGAGAAAAAAAGGAATACATTTTCACATATTTTTAATTACATAGAATTTCCTCAAACATGATTTTTAATAATATATTCCATTAGGTTAACATCATATTTAAAAAAATGCATTTTCTGATTTCATTTCAAGTCTGATTTTAAGCAATTATTGTGTCATTGTTCTGCAGTAGAAAGGTTGAACTCATTTACTGTGTGGTTATGCTAGTTATGATTGATGTCGCTCCTCCAAATGATAAACCAATCACCCCGATGATGTAATGTCATTTTAACAGTGCTATAATCACATTTCTCTCAAACTGGGACTTCTGATGAGTTCTAACAAAGATTTATTGTAGATTAAAGGCCTTCATAATATCAACAATAGATTGCTCATTTGATAGAATATTTGATTAGGTAATTTTTTCAGGCAAATGGTTTTTCCCATATATATTAAGCACGGCTCTTGTGAGGGGCACAGGGCAACACACGTGGATGAGAGGCTCCTCATACAAAAAAGTTTCATCTTAAACCTGTTGAGGAGCCACCCTGTAATTACAGAGCTTGAACAAGAGAAGAATCCAATCAGACAAACAAGAGGAAACCTCTATAGTGCAATTAGTAGAAGACATTGGCAAATATTTCATATTCAGCATGTACTTTGAAGACTAGGGTAGAAATGTTTAAAGAAGAAGCTAAAAAAGGCTAGCAAAAATTTATGAATGATTGAAGATTATCTGGGATCTAAGCCTTACATATAAGCATGCACAAATCTTCCTTTTTAACCTAAGCCCAAATTTGAGTAAAATATTTACATTTAATTACTGTCTCTCAAATGTCTGGATCTATGTTGCTAGGTTTCCAAATAAACTAAAAATTATATTAAAAAAAAATTAAAAAGAAAATGAAGAAAAAAAAACACTACCAGAGCCGACCTTTTGTCATGTAGATGGTAAAAGCCACTCTGAAAACCTTTCAAGTGTAATGATAAGCCACAAAAAGTAGTAACTTTCTCCAGTTTAATGTATAAGTCATAACCTGTTGTATTTTCTTATAAACTCTATAAAGAAACATTGCGAGAACTAAAGAAAACAAGTAACACCACTAGGAAATGCTCCTTATTTTCCAGAGGTTGCATAGATCTCATGCTACAGAACACTCTACAATGATCAAGCAATTATGCATGTGTGTAGGGTAAAAAATATAAAAGAAAGGACAGCTGCATCTTATACCTTGAAAATTGGAACTCATTATATATTATATGACTGTTTATTAAAGAAATAAATGGGATATGTGGGGAAAAAAGTGTTAAAATGTAGAATGAACAAAGCAAAGCCAATCAACCAGAGGATGCCAAAAAGGTTCCTTGGGACAGCCCCCAGTAACAACTGTCAAACACAAAGCTTTTAAGGATACAAAGAAACAGTGATTAGGATTTAAAATGAAGCATAAAGAGTTCTCCCATCAAATTTTCTGATGTTGTTTTACTGCCACTGCCTTCATTTGGCTTCCTAAGAAAAGCCATGCTGGTTCCCTCAGTGCCAGCAGTGGCTGTAATTACCCAGTACTCAAGTATCCACCAAGCCTCTTTTTTTAGCTCACATTCCCTGACCTTGATTTTCTTCTCCTTATTTCATGCCTCTCCCATTTACTTTTCCCATTTCCCTTTAAAAATCTCATCAACTGCTTGATCCACCACACCCTTTAGGCAATGTTCTCTCACTCTTTATTCCTTTCTTCAGCTGTGAACATTCCCTGTTCCTGAGCTCTGAGAGGAGACAAGCATTCCTCCCTGCACACAGGTGATGACCCATCACCAACCCAGGAACCAGAGATGCTTTTTCCATGAATATCCCTTTATATTTCTCTACCCTAAGGTCCCCTGTCCTTTTATTCCCCTGTTACTTGGCCTCACAGGTGCTTTTGTGATTCTCCACAAACTAATCTCATTAGCTGATCTCTGCCATCATCTACTTTCCTACCCCACCATCTTTGAGCATTTAAATGTCCTGTGAAAATCCACTGGGGAGCTCCAACTTCTGCTCAGTGTCTTCCAAATAACTGCCCACCATGCAGGAACCTTCCCTCCTACCCTGCGTTGGGTGAAATGCTTCCTTGAGAGCATTTAGTGACAGATTTTGCTGGGACCCTTCTGAAAACACAAAGACCCTTCAATCAGCTGGATCACCCTTATTCAGAAATGGCTGAGCCCTGCCAAGGCCTCTGGAATGTTTCTAAGGCATGAAACCACAGTGACTCAGAGATAAATCAGCCACTTCCTGACCCCCTCCCCTTGTCCATGGCTTCTACAGGGGTGCCCATCACAGGTTTTGAGGCCCGCAGCTCCCAGATCATCCCAAATCTCCTAAAAACCCCATCAAAAGTGGCATCACATTTTCCATAACAATATACACAAGGAGCAAGGAAGCACACTCAATTTCTGAATTATGATTTATTTGTGCAATTATATTTTAACACACCTGAACAGGGTTAAAGGATAACTCAGGATGGAAGGAGCCCCAGGAGGTGCCCAGGCCAGTGTCCTGCCAAGCCAAGGCAGCTCTGAGGTCAGAGCAAGGAGCTCAGGATTTCAGCCAAATTGTTCTCAAAAAGCTCCAAGGACAGAAGCTGGACAGGCTCCCAGGGCCACCTGCTCTAACCCAGTGCTCAGGGAAACATTTATCCCTAATATCCACTCTGAGTGTTCAAATTCTGCTCCCTGCTCACCCCCAGCCCCTGTAGAAGAGGGGGTGTTCAGGAGTGCTCTGTGCACTCCAGAACCTCTAGTGCTGCTCAGAGCTGCCTTGTTACAGCAAACAGATCCCTTGGGCAGACCAGAAACTGCACAGAAGCTCTAAATCTATTGTGTTCAGTTAAATGACACAACATATATCTATAATAATAAAAAAGAAGGTGCTAGAATAAGTTCTTTTGATTTGTCTGTATTTCTAAAAAGGGATTCCATCTTTCCCCTTCAGTTTTTTGGCTGTCAAAAGGAAAAGTCAGCACCTACTAATAAAAATTAAAATAAAATAATGAAAAGAGGAAAAAAAGAAGAAAGAAAACCCTAGGCACTACAGATTCCATGACTGATAGAGCTGCAAATGTTTTAAAACAGTGGCCCGAAAGACAAGAATTAATTTGCTGAAAAATAGCAGATCTTAGTTAAATGTGACATTGTAAGTATAGAAGCAGACAGATTCAGAAACAAGAACAGACACAGACTGGCAGAGGCAACATGCATTTTTATATACAAAACCTCATCACCAAATGATATATTAGATTAGCCCATGCAGAACAAAGAATCATTCTGTGTACATTTCTCTCCTACCAGATGCAACAAGGAGCAGGAAATCTACTTTGAAAAATAAATCCCTCTGATGATGAGAATTCAATAATATTTCTTACACAGCTTCTACCATACTTCAAACTAAAAATCTCTCCATAGTAAAATGAAGGAACACCACATAAGATGGATTGTGTTTTCAGGAATTTTCCATTAAATAAACCAGTAAGGTTTTCTTTGCCCCATTTCCGTAGATGCTCTCAATTTTCTGCTGACGCAAGAACACATTTGCACATTAAAAAAGAACGCACAGAACTGGCACAAACATGTCACAAACAAACTCCATATGTTTGCAATTTTCTTACCACTGCTGGAAGGCTGCTGTGGCCCTGAACACGCTCTCAGCAGATATGAATTAGGGGAGAACTCCTCGTCAGGGTTGGTGTCCATGATTTGATGGGACGTGTTGCTGTCTAGCAATGGCATCTGGCAGCTGACTGGTGGAGGATTATGAGAACTGGGCAGCTGAGCAGATGGAAGAAGGCTGGACGAGGATGTAGGTGGAATGGGACGACCTGGGAAAGAGGACACAGGGATCAAAGATCAGCAATGAATGTAATGAGAAAAAAACCCCACCAGCCCAGTAATTGCACGGTAACTGTCCATGGTTATGTTCCATTACTGCCCTGCACAGCCCCTCAATCTCCCCACTGCTACCAGCCTGTCCCTTTGGATCACATTTCCTGAAATTACATCACAGCTGTAAATCTCTTAAAATAATAGGACTGGGCTGATTGGGTTTTTTTGGTTTGTTTTTTTTTTTTTTCAACCGGGAAAATTGCTTCAGCACAGGGATCTCTCAGAGGCATGAAAGAACCATGTGAAGACTTTCTTCAAGCTAAGTTCTTCCTAAAATGCTGTGGGTCTCCCCAGATCCCACTGAAGCATGTCACAGGAGGGGACAGCAGGACTGAAAGGCAATTATTCCACTTCAGAGATGGGCTAAAGCTGGAATCTGGGCTGGCAACTCTCAGCTCTGCTGTCCTTCCTCTCCCATTGCTTCCTTCACTGGGGCTGCAGGAGCAGAATTTCCTGCCCAGCCAGGTTAATTCCAACCCTGGAGCCCAATTCTTAATGGGGATGAAATACCTCAGCCCACAGCAACAGTATGGCCAACAACAAAAATGTTCATACTTATGTATCCTATTCTTTTGTGAACCCCAATAACTTTACATTAATCCATCCCATCAACTGCACACAGATGAAGACAGGTTTTTAGGGGTTTTGTTTTGTTTTTTTTTTTTTTCCATTGCAAGTTTATCTAGTGCATTGAAGAAATTCTTCATGAATAATTTAAATGTAAGAAAATATGACCTTTGTGATGCTGCCAAAGTCTGTAAGGCAGAGATCTGCTACAAATGTTAAAACACAGCAAAACTACACAAAATGGTGTATCTTCAGTTCCATCATTCTTAAAGGAACAGTAACAGAGAATATACACTGATTTTATCACTAGTTATACCTTCATTTTGTTGAATCAAGGACCTCTCACTTTATATGAATTACCTCAAAATTGGTAACATTAGGCAAATACATGGAATCACACATGAAATTCCAAATGAGGGGGGAAAAAAGGCAAGAAAATGAAAAGTTACAGCTCCCACATAAAATTTATATTTGGGATGCAACAATCAACCAAAGACACACATAGATATTGAAAACTGCCAGCTTTGCACTGCCTGGTACCAGCAAATAGCATGAAATACTTTCTTCCCTCTAAAAACTTTTGAAATAAAATAAATACCAGAACACAGGCAAGTGACTTTTATGATTATTTGTTATTATATTTTTAGCACTGGGTAAACTGGTAAGATTGAATGACCAAGTTATTATATGACAGAAATTAATTTAAGCTACTCCATAGTAACTCCCACCTGCAATCTTTTATGCTACAGAAAATTCAATATGCATTGAATATTTTAATTGTGGACTTGCATTTGTGAGGAAATAATTCTAATATTGATGATAGGAATAATTACTGTTATTATTCATGATTATGCTATTCTTACGAAACACTACCATGAATATCCTAAACATTCCAGGGAAGTTATTGAGCAAAACCAGCTTCTAATTATTTCTTTGCAATGTGTTGCAAAGAAGCAGAGAGGCTGAGGCTTGACACACCTCTGACAGGAACGTGACACTTGTGCCCACTGTGTGCATTTAATTTTCACATATTCTGGCTCTGCTTCAACACTGTGGAGTTGAAAGAAGCAGCTTTATAAATTCTAAATCTGCATTGACTGCGTGTATCATATGGAAATATATTACTATACTATAAAACTGTTGGATGTATGAGGGTATGAGATGAAGCAAAAAAAAAATCTTTTTGTGGAAACTACATATGGTATTTTAGAGCAATTTAGGTACATTTTTGCAGAATACATTGAGAAATGAAAAAACCCTCAAACCTTAAGAATTCTTTTGTCAGGAATGTTAATGACATTGTAACCATCATGAAATAATACAGCCCAAATCCCTGAAGAAAAGGCAAAATGTCTAATTACTACAGCTCTGTTTGTAGGTGAGAGGAACCAAGGTTTGAAGCTGTTAAAATGTTGCATCATTTTGGTGGGAAGTTGGCTCCTGAGGAAGAAGATCTGCTCACAATCACGGGCTAATGGCAAAACAGAGATGTCTGTGAGCCACAGAACCCACTGCCAATCCATCCTCTGGTCAGATTGCCTAATAAACAGCCAAATTTAACTCAGACTTTTCTTGTGGTTGGAACATTCTTGGTCTATCAAGTTGATTTTTGCATCTGCTCCCATTAAACTCTCACTACAGCCTCACCCTCTTAGAGGGACTCTTAACAAACATCTCTCTCTGCACTCCCAGCCCCTGAAACACACAGGATCTCTTAGGACACCCAGACTTTTGTGAAACTTGATGGGAAAATGAATTGAAAAATGACTGAACAGGAAGAGAAAGGCACCATTAAGCTTTTTTGCCTTCAGAAATTAATGTAAGGGGTAACTATCTGTAGTACCACAGTCCAGAGAATGGCTTCTGAAAGTCCCAAAGAGTGGGGATGCAGTTAGGCATGATACATGTAATTTATTTGTTACCATACACTCTTAAGTGAGAAATTAGGGGTTTGATTCATGCTTAGATGAATATCTTGGTCAAATAAGTTCAATGTAACATTTAAAAGAACAGACTAAGCTTTGCAGGTTCTATAAACCTGAGCTCCTTGTCAGACCCATTATTGTGCCTACAAATATCTCAACAGTCATATTTTGAAATTTCCCAGCTCTTTAAAATATTCTAAATTTCCATTGCTTGTCAATGGGATTTGCAATACCCTACAGTCTATAAAAATGCTATGACATACAATAAAATATCCTATTAAACTGCTGTTTTCAAAAGTTAAATTGTAATAGAAATTCCTACAATTCATCTTCATATAGTAATATATTAAAGCTTCTTTGAATAAGTTTTTTTATCTAGGTGAGCATTGATAGAATCCTATGTAATGGATATTTACAGTGACAGCAATAATGTAATTGTGTAACACAGTCAAAGAAACAAACATAGATAAAAATGCTAGAAAGGGAACCAGGCTTAGAGCTGATATGTTACATTTTCAAAAGGGAATTGTATCAGTTCTTGTCCCAATACCTGTTCATATGCATGTTCATACTGCACATACTCATGCATGACAAAGAAGAAAAAACAAATTTCCTCTCCTCCCACCCCTTTCTCCTGCCATTTATCTTATCTTCCTTTTTAGAGTGAAGGAAGAAATGTGGTGACTCTTCATTCAGGTTTGGGCTTGCTTTGGTCTTCCTCACCACACAGCACCTCAGTCTGCAAGGGCCTTCTTTAACCTCTTATCACTTATATTCCATTTTCCTTTTAAATCAGTCTCATGTTCACCAGCCCAGGATTTTTTAATGAACCCATTCCTCAATTACTGCTACGCTTTAAGTCCTTAAGGCTTGAAATCTGCAGTAGAACCTACATTCAGAAATCAGGCCATGCTCACAGCTTGTAATGTCTCAAGCTCAGACAGGGAAGAGGAGTCCTGTTCATCTCAATCACAGAAATACATTGGGAAAAGAGATACTTCAGCTGCTATTAGCCTGAAAGACCACACCAGCACTAGAAGGACAAAAAAAAAAAAAAAAAAAAGGAAAAAAGACTGCCTGCAATCACTCCCAGCATGAATATACATAAACAAGAGATACAATCAAATAAGAGATGCAAGCTGCTCATCAGTTACTGAAGGATATTTGAGATACACTTCTCATACTCCCTGTTCTTCTTCCTCCTTTAAAGGACCTGTAGAGTTCTGTGGAAAAATAAAGCCCACATGTGTGTAAAACCCTGAACTCTATATCACACTGTGGTGCATGACAGGAAACAAGAAACCAAAAACCCCCCTGGAGTTTAACAATTTTGAGCAGTAATCATGGAAACATGGATTCCAAATTGTGTGTGCATAATTTATATACTTTTTAATATACTGAAGTATATTTACCCACACAACTCTAGATAGACATACGTAATATCCAAAAACATACATTACTTTAACAGGTCTGAAGATGAATCCAGACTCCTTAAATAGGTGTTTTGCCAATAATTTGGACAGAAGATTGCAACCTGTGTGTTGCCATTTCACACTGTTAAGTTACTCATTTCAGTAACTCCTGTCATTACAAAGTACCTGAGCCCCAGGGGTGGTAAATACTGATCTCAAAGCTTATTGTATTTGTAATGGAATTCTCAAGCTTTTTCCATCAGCAGAATCTCTCTTCTAAGATTAGACATGTGTAGTAAACATCTGTGGAGGCTGCTCAACCCTGTGCATTTCCAGCATGAATGTCATATACCTAAGCACCATATCTTCATAGATACCTTACATTTATAACAGCAAATCTTCCTTTATATAGAAGTTTTTATAAGCAAGTTCACCTTTCAAAGCTTTAAACAACTGTTAATCTTCACAATCAAGGGGTTATGATATAACTGTTTTGTTCTTCTCTAAGGATAGCTGCCAGTCAAGCAGCCAATAAACATAACTGACCTGTAATAGCTAAATTAGTCACATATACTGCTATCAATGAAGCCCCTTTGTTCTACAGCTCTGGTCATAAGGACCAGGGCTCAGGTAGAAAAGATACACACGAGCCAATGTCTCTCTGTGCAATCCTTGGCAGGGAGAAGGGAAGCTTTAACTGTGTTTTTAAAAAAACAGCTCTTTGGAAGATGTAGCAGCGTTCAAGTATTAATGATAAGGAAGGAACATTAATATAATGTTCAAGGAAGCAAAGGGTGAAAGCAGAAGAGTTGTTTCTCCATAACTGATGGCATCAGAAACACTGTGTAAAACACTTAATTGGCAATTAAGATTTTGACATTTACTGATTGAAGCTGCTGATACTCATGTTACACCAATACAAAGTATAGGACCCCGTGCAAAGAAATCACATAAAATTATGTTAGCAACTTACATGATGGACAGGATCATTAACTGCAGTTGCTGCATTGCTCATTTATACCTAAATTATACACAGAAGGCAATCTAGCAATGGAATTGGGGGGATATTAACTAGAGGTGATGAAAGAGACAGATCAGATCTCAGCCTCCTTTGCTCCCTTCCATCAGGAACGCTGGACAGAATCAGAACAAGAGCCAGAGGCAGGACCCTGTAACAGCTCACAGCCCTCCTCCACTTAAGACATTCACACTATGCTTCAAGTCACCCTAAACTGAATCACCTACATTGTCAGCGTTGCTAAGTTCACTTTAAAGAGTGAGAAAAGCTGCTAAATGCGTCAAGAAACAATTAGGTAAGTAAGATGCACGTTTTTGCAGTGCAAAGCACTATAAATTAAGCAGGCAGTTGATGAAGGTGAAACTTCCCTGAGGTACAGCACATTCAGCAGACTCTCCCCTTCCTCCCCAGAAAAATTGCCTTCTGCAAAAGAAAAAAAGAAAATCTCCTCCTAATACGTATGCATAGCACTGCTCACCACTGGCCTGGGCACTCTCAAACAGAATTATATTTAATAAATAAATATATATTTTGTCCTAACAGGCACAAGGAACATAAATATTTTGTACTTGTTCAATTACCACAGTTAAGTGACACGGGTGGGGAGCAGCATGTATGATTTTTGTAGCTAAACTGGCATTTGTGCTTCCATGCACGGGGGGCCAGTGGAGCCCCAGGAGGCAAAACTCTGCTCAGGGGAGAAAGTTCTTCCCCCTAGGGCCAAGCATCCTGTGCTGCCAGCTCTGGGAGAGAGGCAGGACAGCAGCCAGGAGACACCCAGGTGACAGCAGAGATGCTCAGCTGTGCAGAGCACTCACTAATCCCTGACTCCTCACACCGAGCTTCTAGGGGGAGGGACAAAAAAGTCCCAAATGAAGTCTGTGAGCAAAAGAGGAAAAGGAATCTGACAGTCTGTGGTCATTTTCTTCAGCATCAAGTTAGTTCCTCTTGCCTAAACTGCTGCACTTCATCTCTAAAGCAAACAGGATTCAAAAGAGCAAAAGAAAGATATAAATCAGGATTTGGATGACAGAGAGTTATCACTGAAGAAAGGTACTTCCAGCCCTCCTGAAGCGCCTATCTCTGAGAGCAAACAGGTACAAAACCAGCCAAGCTAAGAAAAAGATTTTCAGAGTCTATTTCACAACAGTCAAAGGAGAAAAGGCCTTTCTAAAAGGCCAGACCTGTTTTCTGATGTGTTTAGGTATTTTATGCATCACAACAGACAGTAAGGGACACTAAAGATGCAGCTGATACCATCACATCATACCAGGGAATGAGAGAATGGCTGAGACAATTAAAAGAGAACAGCAAAAGAGATTTAGACACAGTAAATCATCACCTGCGATTTATACAACAGTGAATCAGCAAAGGCAATTCAGTACCACAGGTTGTGTTTTTCCCACTTAACAAAATTAGTAACTCCCTACATCTTGCTTACTTTTCTCAACACTTGTTAGAAAAAACAAAACAACAAACCATTGAAATATATTCATATTAAATATATTTCTTCTCCCTCTGCTCTGAAATAAACCCATTTACTGCACAACCAGGAATACAGTCTGAGAACTGTAGATAATAGAAAAGGGAAAGATGAAGAACCACCAGCAAGTCCTGATCTCTGGTTTTTTTATTACAGATCCATTCCAGAAGCTCGTTTAAGCTTTGTTATCTCCCTTAAACCATTTGACCTCTGTATGTGATTAACATTTTCTGCAGTACTGCGCATGTGTAATCTTTGAATACGGAAATCACTGTACCAATGCAAGATATTATCATTGCAAAAACTCTGCAGGAGAATGAGACTAACTTGGAAATCAATCACTTCTGACTTCCAGTGTTAAAGTTAAATTAATTTTTCTAAGCAATCCATCTACAAAATGTATCAGTTGTATGAAATTTGGATATTAAAAATACGGAGACAGTCATGACTTCAGAATTATCTAAACCAATTCAGTATGTAAAAGAATAATTTGCTGCTGTCAAAAGTTAATGTCACTTAATTCTTGTCTTGTTAAATCATCTGATGCCCCTTTCTTTTTTAGTTAAACAAAGATAAATAATAAAAGCAATTTACAGCTAGAAGATGTTAGGGTTCTGCAGCTGTTCAATGTCTTCTGGGCAGATTAGATTCTGTAATGAGAAGTTACAAGCCTCATTTTATAAAAGCTGTTGCTGTCTCGGGAAAAACATCAGTGAATAAGATTAGAAAACCCTTTTCCTTCATGAACCTATTACACTCGCAGGCTGATTACTTGGCATATGTTTGATACCTTCATAGCTGGAAAACAGTAATTTGTTTCAATGATTTTTTCCCATCACTCATAAAGTCAAAATGTCTCCTCTAATATCCTAATACCCTACCTCTGATTCAGCCAGGAAAAACACAGACAAATCCATGGGAGCAACACTCACACCAACCAGAATTAATTTAACTGCCCTAAAAAAAGGTTCTACTGAACTAACTATAACTAACATTAAATTGTAACTTATCAGCTGCCTTGTGGGACAAAAATAACGTTCTAAGATTAGGAATGTATTTAGAAGAAACTTATTGGAACATCCACAACCATATGTGAACTTTATGGTAACTTAATATGTGCAGCTTTTAAAAATTGGAAAGAAAAAAAAATCCCTGTTTATCAATCTTATCAGCTAAACAGTCATGTCAGGGAATTCCACTAACAAAGGGGTTGTAATTAGGCCCTGGGTAGGTAATTAACACACACTCTGTGAAATCTTCACTCTCAGATCAGTCTAAAAGTACTTGATTTGATCTGTATTCAGAGTTCAGACTAAGCTGGGCTACAAACTTGTTTCCACTATCCAAACACCTTCTGTTTACCTTCACCTTATTTTAGTGAAATTCTAAGTACTGTTAAACAACCACTCACACCTTCTCCACCTCATATCCCCCTGAATGTTGGCTTTATGTCTATTGGAGAAATTTATTTCCAGGAACGTTGCAACACTTGGTGATTCAAGTGCCTGGAATCACTAATAGGTGGGATAAATAACACTATCTTGAACAAACAGGAGAAAACTCCAACCTGTAATTATTTAACAAACTCTGTGAGAGTGGTGCATAGTTAGTACTAGCTGGTGGGAGTTAAGTAGTGATTATGGGATTTGTGTTAACTCCTTGCAGCCTACTAAAAAAAGCAGCTCCATTTTCTGGAGGAAAAAATGAGGAATGAAAACAAGGCTTCACATGATCCACATTATGCAAATAGCCAAATAATATAAATAATATGTTTAAATCTGCTCTATCATGTGCCAGTGCTATATTCTGGCTAATTCGGCTTCAGGTTATTAAAGTCTGCTTTTCTTAGTTCCACCTACAGTTAAAATATGTTGCTATTTGCTTTCTAAATGTGTGGTGGGCACACTTCTGAATTAGTGCTATCCCACTGGCTGTGCCACTCTAGAGATGTTTGTATTTTAGTGCTGGGAGATAGGGAGGTGCAGTCGGAACAGCATCAGGAATTGTTCTTCCATTATTCTTGGTACTTAAATGACAATCTTGAGATTTACATTTTCCTTGCTTCATCTGGTTTCTTCTCTCAACATCCAGTCTTGCATTTCTTACACCCCCCATATTGATTTAGCAGGAGTTTTGGGTGCACAAACAAACGAAAAGTTTGACTTTTCAGTCCTCTCTGTCGCTGGTTGGATTTTCCAAAGCACAAAAGCATATCAGTATTCAACTCCCCTCTGTCTTACTGCACTTCAGTAGATATGCTTTTTCCTTAAACATTTACCAGGTGCTGCAGAAGTTGAAAACTGTTCTGATATTTTACATTGAAGTGTAAACTATGTGTGCCCCTACATAAGTTACCACACCTGTAACACATTCTCCTTCCAGACTGAATAACCATTCCAGCATTTAACAGTAAAACATAGTGAAACCTCCATGTCAGTCAATGCAAACTCTATTTTTGCCTTCAGCACAGCCAGGGTTTCTGCAGTTTTCTGAAGTCCTGAAAAGCTTTGAACAGAGAGAAGCTCCCCCAGCCACAGTCTTTTCCTGACTGGAATACCAGGCTGCTGTGTTCATTCAGTGCAGGATAATCCTCTGTGCTCAGGTCTAGGTGATGCCTTGGGGAGGCTGACCTGACACAGAGACTGCACAGAGCTGGAGAATAAAGTAGGGATTTATTGAAAGGCCTCCAGGATACACCTTGGGCAGGACAGGGCCTGACCAGGGCTACACCCAAGGTGGATTTAGAATGGTCACAAAACGGATGACCAGTCACAAGGTCTCACACTTTTATAAGTTTTGGTCCATTTGCATATTGGGGTTTAATTGTCCAATTACA
>JBBMKD010000034.1:4498626-4547682 GCA_037834095.1 Argya squamiceps
TGGATGGATGAGTGGGTGGGTGGGGGATGGAAGGATGGACGGACAGATGGAGGGATGGAAGGACAGATGGATGGATGGATGGATGGATGGATGGATGGATGGATACTGATGTTACCCAGCACTCACCATCACCTAAACCCTGAATCACCCTGAATTATCCTCACAAACTTCCATCCAGCAAGATCCATCCACTTCCATCCACTACAGATGCCTGGGAAAAGGACCTCTGTATTTAGAAAGTATTCAGAATTTGGGGTTTTTTCTCTCAGGAATTTGTCCAATACCATTTTGACCCTGCGTAATCCCTGCTGTGAGGATCCAGCCAGCAGAACGCCCCCCCCCCCCCCCGCCACCTGGAGGATGTCGTGGTGCTTGTTTTCAGCTTGGTTTTTACAAAGTGCTGCCTGCCTGGCAGAGTGGATGGCCCCTGGTTATTGTATCTCTCAGTGGTATCTGTGGTTTTACAGACATCTCCAGGATGTCATTTCTGGCTCTAAGCCACAAACTGAGCAAGATTTGCAAGGAAACACAAAACTTTGCAGTGTTTTACTGTGCTCCTGGCTCGCTGCAAATCACTCCTGCCTCCAACACAAATTTATTTTTCAGTCCTGTACAAACTCCTTGAAGTTGGATTTGCCTCCCCAAACTCTGTGTTTTTTACCAGCCAAACATAGATATTTGCTGTAAGGGGAAAAATAAATCCTTCTTTAGAGTGTCAAAGGGCTTCAACCACCAGCTCCTGCAGGGGCACCTTTATCTGAGCTGGCTGAATCCCACCTGTGGGGTTTGGGGAGGGAAATTTGGCCTCCTCCTCCCCACAAATCTCCTACAAACACAGGCAGTTTCCCCCCCCCTCACAGCATTATTTAGAAGCTCAATTAACTAATGGCCTCAATGTGCTGGCAAGATGGATGGCACCATAGGAACAGAAGTACTTCCATGGTGGTTTTAATTATTAAAAAAAAAGAAAAAAAGCCACCTGACAAATCTGTGGCTAGAAGGGCCTAAGGTGTCAAAAGAGATGGGCAGTGAGTAACTGAGAAGGTGATGGGATTCCAATTCATCTCCCAGCTGGCATTTGTTTCATTTTTATCTCCCCTTCAGCTCGAGGGCCTGAGAATGAGGTAGGAGAAAGAAATTTTGTTGTGGACTTGTGAATGTCTCTGATAAAGAGCAAAAAACCCTCCAGGGCATGACAGTGACCCTCCTGTGTCTTTGCTGGTTTTGCTGCTTCGAAGGTAAAAATCAGGCAGGAAAGGGGGAAAAAAAACAAAACAGCTGGAAAAGATCTTTTCAGATTAGTTTTTAGTGTCATAAATAAGTGGAGAGGCCAGCTAAGATTGTTATTTTCCATAGAATCATAGAGTCATAGACTGGTTTGGCTTGGAAGGGGCTTAAAAGCCCATCCAGTTCCACCCTCTGCCATGGGGACACTTTTTACTCTTTCAGGTTGCTCCAAACCCCATCCAGGTAGCCCTGAACACTTTCAGGGATGAGAAATCCACAGTTTTTGAGCCCAGACAAATCAGGAAGGTGCAAACCTCTCTCCAACATATTTTTTCCAGCGCTTTAAGCCCAGGACCTTTTCCCTTGCTGCAGGCCTGGCCAGTGTCACTCCCCTGAAGTGCAGAATTCCTGCAGCACTTGAGGCTCCTCTGAGCTTTTCTGCAGCAGCCTCACACCATCATCAGTGCTGTTTGCAGAGCCTGCAATACCTGAGCAAGGCAAATCCCCCCCAGCTCCCAGCAAATCCAATTTCATGGACACGGCTAAACGTGTGAGTGATGTGTCGGTGGATTAATTCCTGAAGATCATTGCCTCCCCAGTGCTGTAATTCCAGCTCTTTTCTTGCAGGGGTATTTTCCCATCATGAGGCCACTCCAGAGGAGCACAGTGGGATGCAGGAGCAGCATGGGGGATTGTGTTTGGCCACAGGTCAACAGGGCTATTATGGCTCTGCCTGGGATTGGGCAAGGGGTTGGAGTGAGCAGCCCAGATAAGTTAATCCTGATTTCATGGGTACTGATGGGTCCAAAGGCTTCCAGCCACTCCACAACTTCACGTGTGCCACGTCCATTCTGGGATTTTTTTGTGCTGAATGGATGTGAACAGGCCTAAATCAATAAATCACAGCTCCTTTTTAGGGTGGAGATGGAGAGGGGCATTTTTATTTGGGAGGAACAGCCTGCTGACAGTGTGGTGGGGAGGCTGACCTGGAACAGAGACTGGACAGAGATAGAGAATAAAGTAGATATTTATTGAAAGGCCTTTATGGATACACCGTGGGCAGGACAAGAGCCTGGCCAAGGCTACACCCAGAATGGACCCAAAATGGTCACAAAATAGACAACTAGCCATGTGGTCTCACATTTTTATAAGTTTTGGTCCATTTGCATATTGGGGTTTAATTGTTCAATTACAGCTTCGGGTTGTGAGGTCTCATCCTTCTTGTTTTCTCTCTTCAGTCCACCCTTGTTTGTGCTTTTGGGCCTGAAAACTTGTAACCATTGTCCTTGATCTCCATCAAGAAAAGGATTTGTTTTGTCTCTCTACTCTGTGAAGAGCTGAGTGACACACTGAATGTGAGCTCAGAACTGCACCCCTGGGCAGCACAGAATCTGAAAAACATGAAAGCTGAAACTTAAGGCATCATAGGAATCATAGGAATACAGCCTGGACACAAACTGCAGTTATCACTTATGATGAGCTAGGCCTAACCAACCCTTTAAAATCTCTCTGATGTCTTCTGGCAGAGCAAGCTATACCCTGAAGATGGTAAGGAATACACAAAGTGCCCTGGCATAGGATTATGGACAATCTATTACATCACTTACAAATAAGCAGGTAGCAACATTTTGCTCTCATGTAGTATTGAAAAAGGCTTGGAATATTTCTGTCTTTGTAAAGGTGATTTCTAGTTCAGAGTTTGGGAAGTAGACTCAAATAAAGAAGCAGCATATAAACCACAGCTAACGCCACACCTTAGCTGAACACTGGAATCTGCTCACTTTGCTTACATGAAAACTGAAAAATATTTATTCTTAAGTGAGAAGTTTTATGTCAAATTTCCCTTTATGTGAAAAGATTTAGCCAAAATAAAACATGAGTGGCAGACTGCAACACAACAGCGATCAGACCATTAATTATTTTACCACTGCTGTGCATCGCCATAATTAATGGCACTCCGTGAGACCAATACAGGAAATTAAAATTTCCTTTTAATGAAAAGAAATTGCAGACATGAAAGGCCACCATATGAAAAATGGATCTTGATTCTGCAGTACTAAAATAACCTGTAACCTGATTAAAAGGCACTTGGAAGCACAAAACTAGATGTGTTAAAAAGGTAAGAAATCCTTTCATTAGAGTAGCAGTTAGAGTTGCCAGAATGAAGGAATAAAGATACATGCTCTTCCCCTGCAACAAATGGGCTCTGTTCCATGCTTTTTGGTAAAGCAAAAACCCCACTGAAAATCAAACAGGCTACAGAATAGCTTGAATGTACCATTCTGTATTTCAGCACAAACTGGATCTTTAAAATAATGACAGTTTCTCTCATCTTTTCAATCTTAAAGCACTTTAAAACTACAGCCCAGAAATACATGGACAGAGAGAAATTAAAGCAACTGAAGCTGAAATATGCTACTTAGGAATCCAAAGTTTGTTTACACCATTAGAAGGCACTCAAATATATATCCCCATAAATGACAAGGTCCCAGCAGCAAATTAACAGGAACAATTTTCCCATCTCAGGAGCTGTCAAGATGGGCTCTGTTAGCCAATTTATCTTACTCTAGCACATCTCTGGTGCTTGTCAATCAATATGTGAAACATTTGGTGTTGATTGCCATTTTTCTATCCACTTCCTTTTGCCTCTCGTACCAGGCAATTTACTGCAAGTCAATCAAGGTTGAAGCAGACCTTGTTTAAATAAAACACTGTTGAGTTCTTTTCACACCAACAATTTCAAAAACAGAATGAGCTGTAGCTCTTCACATTTACATTTATACTACTTTTTCTGTTTTTCCCAAATGCCATGCTCAAGCTATAAGTCATAACTAAACTCAGCCGAAGGCTTATGGAGAAATCAGTCAAGGAAGATGAACTGCATAGAACTGTATATGCTTTTGCTGTCAAAAATTCAGGCTATCAGTGGAGACAGAGAACACCAAAAAGTACTCAAATAATCTGGGATTGTTTCTTTTTTGCCCTTGCTTGAAGTCAGGTGGCCACACCAGAAAAACAACTTCTAACTTGTATGAATTTCTTAACTCTGGAAAAACGTTTCAAATATTCATTTATGCTGGTATTTTAAGATAAGAGGGAGCTCAACTACTGTGTTTATAGCTGCATGTTACAAATAAATGTACAAAGAAAATCAATTCTCCCAACTTAGAACTTGGTCCCATGTTAAACACATCAACAGCTTCCCTCCCATATCCAGATGAAACAATGGCAGAACAATCCCAGGTCACGTCACGTCGAATTTTGGCACTACCTTGGCATCACCTGTAGGCAGTGAGGCAGAGAAATAGGGCAGAAAGAACATCCTTTGCACTACATCATTTTACAGGCGTACAACTGAAACAATATCCACTTACAGTATGCACTACCTGAAATTTTAAAAACTTTGAATTTGCAACAGCAACTTGGTTTTCCAAACAACACCCACAAAACCTTTCTACTGTGCTCAATGCTCGTTCAGTTTTTAGGTTCACCATGGGCTGAAGAATTAACCCCACAACAATTCAGAGCAGTGGCACACAGAACTACTTTCTTCTGAGCTGGAATATCCTGCTAGGTGCTACAACTACATTTAGGTGCTACAACTACAGAGACTGGCATTAATTTATTAAGTTTAACACCATTATTTATTACATCCCCATATGCTAAATCCAACAATGTACAAGAGCAACAAAAGAAAATGCAAGTCAGACCAAGTCCTAAGATACTCAAAGTAGTAATCTCCTATGGGTAGCACAGGACATATTCCTTTAATAGCAAAGAGAAAGAAAGTGAGTATGTTATTGTTATTAGTATAATCATCCACTCCTCCCTTAATTCTAAAAGATACAAAAGTGCCAGACATTCAAAACCTCACAACCTCAATCACATATACATATGTTAGCATACATAGAATAGATACTATTTTGTATATTATATATGTACAGATAAGAGAGTAAATACATCACTCTCTCTTTGTTAGAAAATGAATAGCCGTTTAAAGAGAAAAAATTCCTCAGTTTCTTCCCTGGTCAACAACTCACCAAATTGCAACAACTCCCAGAATTGCCTGTAATTAATACCTTGTAAAATTTAATGACAAGAAGATCCCTGGTCACTTGCTTGTACTTTTTTATGAGACCTAATATCGTCTTGATTTACAGCACACAGAAGGAAATAGATAAAATGCCTGAAACAGAATCAGAGACTGAGTGAAAAATAAAACAGGTGTATTACAAGGCATATACAATCACCAGTCCCATCCTGAGCAGTGTATTTAAAAAATCCTTACGTTATGCCAACATAACAAATGCTACAACTCAAATGGGATGCATTTCACTATCTTTTGGGTAAAGAATGCCCCAAATCTCCAGATTAATTATAAAATAATACATGTTAAATGGTTAGAGTAGTAGTCTCTCAGGAAGGAAAAACCTGTGCTGTTTATCCTCCCCAAGGGGTACTGTAGGGTAACCCTTCTCAGGCAGGCCCCAATTTAAGGACCTGATGCAAGTAATAGGTGAAAAAAAAAAAAAAAATCCCCAAATTCAGTTAATATACAAGAGTTAGGGGGATACCACTCATATGGATGTTATATAAACACATACTAGTGGTTATATACACACACACACAAGTATACACAAGTATATGTGTATGCACACTGAGATATCTGGAGTCCCAACACTACCAAGAGTCAATCTTTGAGTTATTTTCAGGAAAACTTCTCATTGCTCATGAGAAAGAAGTTGTATGTTTTACTTGACATTGATATCACTAAAACAAGCAAACAAAAAGAACCAAAGCACATGAATAAAAAAAACTCCAAACGAAACCCAACAAACCAGCAAGCTGGAGGTATTAAAAAGTTTGTCCTGCAAGGCAAAACCAGTTAGCCTGATTTATTCCTATATGATGTAAGATCTGACTGAGTAACAACAGCCAGGAGCCTAGAGTAAAAACTACCATAAAAGTAGTATAACAATTCCAGATTCCTAGTTTTAATTAAGGGTGATTTTCCTGCCGTCTTCCAAAAGATGCCTCCCACACTAAAGCATGAAGAACCACACTTATATAACACTTATTTTAGAATTTTCAATGGTAGGAGATCACTTACATATCACAAAATTTCCCTTTCATTCCACTGCACCTATCTAATAAACATACCTAGAAAAAAAAGAAAATCTTCTGAAAGCTCTGGGCTTCTTGAAATCTAAATTGTGCCATGACTGAGATTTTTTCCAGTCCTCTCAGCCACATGGATGCTACTCAGAGTTTACAGAAAGCTCATGCCTGGAATTCAGGTCTACAGCTGGACTCAGTCAAATTATTGGAAAAGCATTTCCTCTAAAATAAACTCAAACACAACAAACAACTCCCTACACCTCCTTAGGAAGTGTTCTCCTGGCTCACAGCAAAGCCTGTCTTTACATCAGTAGAATTTTTCCCCAACATGTTGTACCAATTTTCTGGTAGATGCCTTTTGACTATGAATATGAAAGGCAATATAAGATGTTTCTGCCATAGAAGGAAGCAATAGGTGATGGGTGGAGTTATTTATTAACTGAAAGGCCTAAATAAGCAACTGGTTCAGGTCAGAGCAATTCACAGCCTGTCCCCTCTCTGCCCAGGACCTTGTCCCGTATCCCCCAAATCTTCTCAGACTTTCCACTGGGGCCCTAGAAAGGTCTGATGGATTTTAGGGAATGGAGATGGAGTCAGTAAGACAGAGGGGCTCAATGGAGAGAAGCAGTGTTCACTGCCAGAGGGTTCCAGAAAAGGAACTCTGAAAAGGTGATCTCTCTGAAAAGGTGATCACATATTTCACTATCCTTACCATCAGAAAAAAGTCCAGGACTTTTATTTGTTCCTACCCTCTTTTTTTCCCTCCCCTGCAATACCCGATTGCTTAAAACCTTAATTTTAACAAGAACCTGCAATTTGAGCTGCTAAGAGAACTTCACTTTTCTGTCTCTTTACAGCCCCAGGGACTAATTGAGAAGATTACCTGAAGGCTTGAGGTCTAATGGCTCAAGAAAGAAAAACTTGTTTAAAACCATTTCTACAAAGAATGCTGACAGAAATAGGAACAACTAGGAGATCTTCCAGCCAGCGAAGGATTTTACAATCACAAAGGAGAGCATGTTGTAATGTTATGTGTTGGGAAAACCAGTGATAATACAGCAGGTTTCAATGATTTCTTTTATTGCAGTACATAGAAGGGTGATAGATGAGGAGCTTGTTTTCTCTACAAATCACAGACCTGAAAAAAAGTCTTGATCTAAAACTATTATGGAACTAAGAAGGGGCCAAGTTTCTCCTGTCCTTGCTAACTTGCCACAGTGAGCAGATGAAATTTGTTAAGTGTGTAAGGCTGAAATAATGGTCCTCTCAGCTCTCATGGAGATGATATAAAAGTGGGATTGAGGGCTAAATGGAGTAGATATGTAAGAAAGAGTCAAAGACAATTTTAAAAGATGCCATTTTACCTACACTTAGTGAAATGAAAACTAGAGAGCCCACCCTCCTCTTCTATCAGAAGTCATGACCCCATCAAAAACTGATGTAAAAACGGTTCCAGCAAGGTTGGTTAATCGAAATAATACATCACAATCCAGCCCATTCGGGGCTTTTGTTCTTAAACACTCCAGTAAATGGGCCTGTTTTTTAACTCCAACAGATAATTATGAAGTGCAATAAAAAATTCAAATTATGTTAATAGGCCAGAGAACAACGGCTGTTTCTGAAATCACTGGCAATTACTAGACATAATGGTTCTCAATTAAGCTGGAGGGTATTTTTCCATCGTTCATAATTCACTATTTTAAAAGTACCATAAAAATATATAAATGTGGGTTGTTAATAAAACTTTCAGACCAACAATGTAGCTGTGTGTGACAGAAAGTAATACTTATTTTATTTTGATGGTACTTTTTCCCTTGTGAATGATATGTGAATTGTGAGTGAAGGGAAGGTAACTACATGGGATTTGTTTCTCTCAGTGCTCCTAAATGGAAGAGGAGTGATATTTCTTTCTTGAGCAACTTCTGCTTCCCTTAGGAATACACTCAGCAATCATACATGTCTTTACCAATTCTATTTTTAGATCCTGCAGCTCACTATAGAAACTTTAATGCATATGTGGATGCGAATCAGAGGCATCATTGCTTGCCCACTTTCAGATTGCTATTTCACACATTTTTCAAGGCAATAAAATGGACCAAAATGGAAAAGTTAAGGCCTAAAATAAGAAATCTTGAGGATCATGAAATGGTAAATCCTAAGCATCATCTTTCAATTCTGAGCTTGATTCACAATAGATTTCTATCAAATCAAGTAAAACAAATAACAAATGAAGCCATTAGGGAAAGATCAATTGGTTATAATTACTATCCACACTTCACTAAAACTAGCACTTACTTATCCACCACATGTTTAACCTTGCATTAGGGAAATAGCACAGCTGCAAATTGCTGAGTTCTCACTGTAACTTTACTACATATGATTAATGATCAGTTTTCTAGAGACATGCCTGAACTACCTGAGCAGATGTATTTGAACACACATGTGCATGTATTTTATTTATTTATTTCCAAATCAACACCCCCTTAAAAACATTTTCTCTAATCCAACCACTTCAACCTTCCTCCTGCCAAGAAGAAAAACTTCCTTGATTTTTATTCAAATACATTTGCACACATATTCCTGAGAAAGAGTAAATCATTCGAGAATAACTGCAGAAATTCATATTTTCATATTTAAACAGCAATTCAAAGATTGAAGGATGACACTGTGATTCATCAGTGGAAGAGCCATTCATCATCCAGACCTCAGGATCTGTTGAGAGTCTTTACTGCTTTGGCCTCATTAAAATGGTGCAAACCATGAGCTAACATAAATCTGTCTCTCTTAATATTCTCTCCCTTAGTTTTTTAATAGCTCCACGCAAAGGGAAAGGTTAAAACCAATTAAAAGAGATACAAATACTAGTAAAATTGCCCTAATGAACTGTTAGTTATTAGTTTTAGCCATTTCACTTTTAAAAAAATTACTTCAATTTCTGAATGAATTACTAATTACACTCTTTATTGACCTTCGTTGTTTTTTGTTCTGTTGTAGGATGAGGTGTGTTGGTATTTTTTAATCCCTTCATTTTTATTCACTTTTCTCTTTTATTTCTTTCACTTTTAGTCTCCAACTTACAGCTAAAGTAAATCTCAAGTGTTACAGCTGGACAAAGATATCTACAGAAGGACTATATTGTAATTCAAACTTTATTCCAAACGGGACAAAAATATTCTGAACTCATTCCTATGCAAAAAACACTTGTTTTTCTATCTCATTAAGATCATCATACAATATCAACAGATGCTTAAAAGCCTCTAGTGCTGAAGGAAATGTTGAGAAAATTGAAACAGAAGTACTTATGAATGATAATCTAATGATACTGCAAAGATTTTACTTTTCTCTACTACATCTAGCAAAATGCACATATCCCAATGCTCCCTCCACCAAAAGCCAAAACCTGTCATTAAACAGCTATCATTTTTATGTTACTTCTTACTGGCTGGCACTGTGAGCAGGAGTTCATCATTTTACTTCAGAAAAAGTAAAAAAAAAAAAAGAGAAAAGGCCAGGGTTGATGTCCCCAAATTCCCCAAGCCCTCAGTGGCTGCCATGCCCACAGAACAGAATATTGCCATTACATTACACTCACAGTAAACAAGCATCTGGCTGTCATTTAAAATACAGCTTTTCTCTACTGGTAATAAGCAGCATTTTCTGCTAATTTCTGTTATCTGTAAATCTCTCTTGGCATTCCAGCTCTGCACTTAATGTGCTGTACATGCTCCACTTTATGCACAATGAACACTGCCATCAAATGTCAGCATGTCTTCTCTTGTTATCTTAAAGATAGGCAGGGATTCACTCAATGAAACATCTAGAGAGTAAGAAGATACAGAATAAGGAGATATTTACTTATTATGCCACAGATATTTAACAGAAACACACACACATATACACACACAAATATATATATATGTATATATATATAATTTTTTTACACCAGGGAAATAATCATAGTCTTTTGCATTAAAACCTCACTATTTTTTCTTGGCTAGCTCTGTAATTTAATTGCAGAATGGGAGCTGAAGTCAAGTTTATATCAAGTTACTGATGCATCCATCTACCACATCTCTACAGGACATCAGTCCCAGGTTAATTGTACCTGCTCATTTTCAGGTACCACTGTTTGCTCCCTGCTAATCCAACAGGAGAAACCAGAAGCTGAGTTTCAAGCAACTGTCCTATTTTGTTTTTCATGCATTCTGTTTTTAGACTGCCGGAAAATTAATCTGCAAATGACCCTTAAAAAAAATATGAGCACAGTGCACAGGTGAGAAGCAGCAGCCTTGAAAAATTAAACTTGTGTAATAAATTTTCCTCCTTGATTTAATGGTGAACATCACAACAAACCCAGTTGACTAAATTCACCAGTATGAAGCCAGTACAAGGAATTTCACAACTCTGCCATAGGTTTCAAACTTTAAAATGGACAAAATGTTTCATATGCATCAGGAATAGCAATATTTTGGTTAATAAAAGAGAATTTTTAGAAGTCTTGACCTCTAATTGAGTGCCTATATTTTCAATTTTTATTAAACTCTGTGTCTTATTCTCCCCTCATTTAGATGCTTGCAAAATAAATATAATTATATCCAACTTAAATAACTTTGGAACCTTGAGCTGCAGGTGCTGGTATGCTGTATCTATTACCATATTTTAAACCCTTTTAAGAAGATTGCATTAATTTCTATGATAATTTAGAGCCCATAATGCATTCCAAGATGTGAATAGATGTTAATCACCAAGGAATGATTTTCCTGTATACTAACGAAGTCATGCTGCAACCAGTAACTACTACTTTTAAAATTCAATATTGCCACTGAAAGACTTGATTAAGATTTGTTAAAGTAACTACACCCCTGATATGGGTTTAAAAACCCCAAAGTAATTAAGAACTACATCAATAGCTATGGCTTTCCTATCTACAGAAATCATTAGGACAAAAAATGTTTATAGTATCCAGCTCATGCCTTGCCCAGTATTATTAAAACTTAGCCATGCCTATTTAACTTCTGCCACCACCACAGGCCAGGACAGCAGCCAGCTCAAAGACAGCAGGCAGAAAAGAGGCTTTATTATCACAGTGATATTATGTTTAATAGTACAGGTACATCACTGAGGGAAAGCTGACAGCTATGATTGCAGAACTATGCTGATATTGAGATTGGTAACATTCAGCCTGAGTTTGCCTCTCATGTAAGTCAAAGCTCAGTGTGTTCCATCAGCCTCGACAACCTCTAACAGAGCAGCATTCAAATTTAAGTATCTACACAAACAGGTGAAAATACACCATTTTCCTGGAACAAGCCCATTCACAGCTTTTCCCCAACCTGGAAGTAACTAAGGAGGCCTTTCTGCATTAACCTGCTCATTGCTGTTGCTGGTGGACAGTAACTAAAGCCAGGATGCAGCACAGGCGAGACACTGCCCTGTCACTGTGAGCAAGGTGACCCAAAAATAAGAACATTGATGGACTGGACTGTTCCATGACCCTCAGTGCTCACCTGGGACGGCTGCCCGGGGGACTCGGGGTGACCCAGTCACAGCCCCTTGATGAGGGCACTGTCCCCAAGCCCCAGGCACTGCTAGGCCTGGCCCTCTCCAGGAAGATATTCTGGAGAACATCTCCAGGAGCATCTCTTTAGGGCCTGGGCACCCTAAAGAGAACAGGCACAACACCCAGGGTAACACCACCCCTCTGTGTCTGCCCTGTCTCGACTGAGCGGAACAACAGAACCGACTTTCCCTCTGGCTAAAAGTTTATACAGTGAGATCTTACAGAAGAAAATTACTGTTTTAGCTTTATTTTTGCCTATAGACAACAAGCAGGTTCAGATAAGCAGCTGAAAGTCATTATGATGTTGTGCTAATGCCAGCTGCTGCTGTCTCTGCCCATGATCACCCCACATGTTGGGGTGTTGGGATTCAGCAGCGTGGGGAGGACTGCAGGCACTGCTTTCTCACTAGAATAAGGATTTTTCCCCAAAATGATCTCTTCTTCAAATGTTTAAAAACCAGCAATAACTTAATTCCATGCTCTAAGGTGGCCTTTAATTTCTGGGGTCTCTCGGATGGTGTCAGAACAATCCCTGAACCCCTGAAATACATTACGATGTGCTGGAAGAAAATCAGCTTCTATGTGAAATACGCAAAAAAAAAAAAACCTTCAGAAAACTTTGGGGGGGACTTCTACATCAACTTTTGTTGTGATCACTTAAAAGACTTTGCACTCTTTCTGGCATCATGCTTGACACTGCTGAACACTCAAATTCTGCTGCCTTCAACAGAAGTTCATTATGCCTCTCCAAAATGTGTCAAAAAGGAGCAGAGAAAATTTAAGACAGCTTAAAAGGTCCCAAATCCTCTGAAACCCAGAAATACAACATTAGCAATGCAGAATAAATTTGACTTTTGAGGTACACTGAAGGATTCTGTAGAATAATAGTTTCTTTACTCTTCTTTTACATTTAAATAGTTCACTTCACAAGATTAATATCTAATTGAGAAATTAAGTATTTCAATCTTTAGTTTTTTTCTTTTTTTAACAACAATCTGGGATAATTTGATGGTTGTGTATTTTTGTAACAGCAGTCAATGCCATTTGAGCAGTGACAGGATTTAAACTGCCACCAATAAAAATTAAATCATTAGTTGCTAGATGTAGAAAAACTCAGAATTGTGAATTTCCATCTCCAGAGACAAGCAGAGAAAGAATTTATTCTCACACGTTTTATATAAATAATCACTTAAATCTGTACTTGTTAAGTACAAAATATGTGTTAGCATAACAAAGTATCTGGTTCATATAAATGTGATTCTTGCTTTCCTCGCTGAAAGGGAACAAACTATTAAAAAATTATAAAACAAGGCAATATCTTGAGGAACTGAATAGCTAAACAAGGAAAAGCAGTATATTTACTGAAAAACAAATTAGAATGGCACAGCATCTTACATCCATGAGTAAGATAGAATTTTAGTAATAAAAGTTTAAGAAGGTGGCTAAGGACCTAAGCAAAGGTCTCATCTGGAGAGCAATCAGTGAAAGGAGCTGCAGGGAGTGCATGGCCCCTCACTGCAGCTCACAACTCTGCAGTTGTTCCTCTTCCAGCTGGCAGTGACCCTGGAACCCTGCAGGGAATTTCACAGCCCCATGGGCTCACAGGCACATCCCTGCTCTCTTTTCCCCACCAGTAACCAGCCCTTCCTCCTGCATCTGGGTCCCAGCCTGACCCTGGAGGGGAGGGAGAGGAGCAGGTGCCAAGGCTTGGTGGGGACATGGTGACAGAGCACCAAAGGGATCCCCCTGTCCTGGCCCCTCCAGGTGACAGCCCTGAGACCTGGGTTATCCCAAATCACAAAACTTCCCTTAGGGCTGGAGGATTCAAAGGGCTGTTGGGTGGGGGAAAGACTTGCAAACCACAGCGGTGAAGGTGAAAAGGAGAAAACAGAAGCGTGGAGTTGTAAAATTAGCCAAAATCCAGGACTTTCTGCTATAGCAGAGCCCAGACATTCTAACAGCATATTCCTACAACACCACCTGTTCCTAAAGCAAAAACCCAGACAAGACTTACTACTTCATTTGCTGCACCTCCACTGATTAGACTCAACATACAGAACTGAAATGAAGGAGAAAATCAGGCCTGCCCACATAGTGGAGTAGGAGACAGAGAAAAATAGCAGAAATTAATACAGAGTACTCTCACTACAGCAAAAATGTGTGCTACACTTGGTCAGAAATCTTTTCTCTACAAATTAATGCTTTACACAGCTGGAAAAAAACCAAAAGGGCCTGAGCAGGCACCAAGATTTATGGATGGATGTCCCTGGGAGCTCTGTGGTCTCCAAAAGACCAAGAGGTCACACTGAATTAACACCAGTTACAGCCACTGAGGAGAGGGGCAGGGAGAGCAGGAAACAGAAGTATCTGAAATAACTCAGCACACACAGGGACTCTTCTATTTTGGCTCACAAATTCTCCTCCCTGATGTCAAGCGGCTACTTGGGTAGCTCAAAGAACAAGATCACCAACAAAATGGAAACTGAAATGATTAAAAGTAGCAACAGTTGAATAATGATGATCTGCTTCTTTTCTTTTTTAAACAGGAAATGTAATATCAGTTATGATAAATTTATAAGGGCTTCACAGCCAGCCATGTAAAAAATGTTGAGTCCTTCACTAAAAGATACACACTTCAGCCCCTAAAAAAATAATTGTAATACTTAGAATTCATGACAACTTTTTTCCAAAATATTTTCCTCTACTTGCAAAGTTTAAGAGGCATTTTCTCTCATATAATTTTTGATCTCAGTCAACCCACAAACACCTCAGCTAGCATTAGAAAGAATTTTCCCATTTGCAGCATCACATTATAATATGTGTACTTTATAGATTTTTTTATGACTTCTAATAAAGCATTTGCCCTTTGTCACTGTCAAAAATAAGACAATTACTGCAGCTACCAATTCAGCCTGTCGTGCTGTATGGTTGTCTGCTATATCTTAGAAAATGAACTTTTTAAAAAATATTTTAACTTCAACTGCACAATGGATGCAGTTAAAAGACTCCTTTGTATACAGCTGGAAAAGGTATTCCCAAATTCCAAGTATAAAAAAAAAAAAAAGACAACTTAGATAGAAAAGTTGCAAGCTGAAGACTGTTTAAAAATTAAAACCAGTGGTGATGCACAGAACACTCCGACCAAACACCTGGTCAGCATTATTCTTTAGGACATCTCACTTCCTTTTAGAGTAACAGCTTTGAGCCAAGTTGCTTTTTCAAAGCCACAATTTCCTAAACCCTTTTCCCCCATTTAGGCTGTGCTACCTAAGAAACAGCTCCAATATCCTTTTTCTCCCTTGAACGGCCATGCACATTTTGCCAGAAAAAGTCAGAATGCATTTGTGCTGATGCTAAATGTTAATAGATTTGCCTAAATGTCTGCTAATAGCCCTGCTAGAATTAGCTAGACTAGTAGTGCATGCCTAATGTGTTGTTTTTGTTGTTGCTGCCTTAGCTGTTTTCCCCCTTTTTTTTTCCCCTCAGAAACAACAAGAAAAGGCATTTTTAGTAAAATGTTTCTATACATCTGCAGCCTGAACAGCAGCCGTGCCACCACCGTGCAGCTCTGACATGGCATCACTGGGATTATAAATCCCAACATTCTACTGCTCCTTTCAATTAAACATGAAAAGTTTAATGTTTTTGTAAATTAAACATGAAGCCCTGACTTTGCCAGCCAAAATATGTCCTTCTATCACCTCTTGTAATTCCTCCAGGTCACTTCTTTCTTTAGCTTCACACAGTCAGAGGCTGATGCTCTTTTTATTGGAGTGTGCTTTCAGAATGTTGTGGGAGAACAAGGCCTTTGAAAACATTTTCTACAGGCCAAAACATTTAATAAATATGCATTACATTCCCAGAGCTCTAATTTGCTTAGAATCACAAAGCCATTTACACATGTAAAAGATTTTCAAAATAAACAGTTCTAAGAGGCTTAATTGAACAATAGTATTTTTAAAACTGAATAATCTGTGAAAATCAGATAATACTGTACTATGAAAAAAATCTGATTTACCAACTTGTTTTTGCAGCCAGTGTACAAATGCACCATTTCATCCAAGTCTTCTACTGTTTCAAAATACAATTTATGTAAAAATATCTCAGAATACACCCCCTTCCATTTTTATAAAGGATTGCTAATTTCCAATTGTCAGTTGACTGAGCCACTTTGAAATCTTTTATTTTTATACTTCCTACTGTTACTATAGTGCAGAACAGATACCCATTCCTGCTATTTCTGTTCAAAGTATGTTAAAAGGCTGCATTCTGACTTTAGGCTGCAGACAGAACATCTATTACTGATTTAAATCACACACTGGAGAGCAAAAAAGCCAATAGTTCCTCCAGGTCCAGGAAACTTTCAGATCTTTAATTAGAAATTCTGGTCCAGAGTCTAACTATGACAATATTAAGTAAAAAACTCAAACCCAATCCTACAAGTCTTTTAATCTATGCCAATGGAAACACATGACTGTAAAGGGAAAAAAGGAATCAAGTCTGATTATATTACCTTTCAGAAAATTTGTTAGCATGTTATTAGCAAAATGTTTATTTGTTAATTATAGTTTTAATTAAGATACAACAATAAATTATCTTTGCCACATTTCTGCAGATATTTACCACCCCTGAGACTTAGATATCTCATTCTGTATCTGTAAAGCTGACTGAAGTAAATTAAAGTTATACCATGTGAGCTCTTTGCTCACACAAAATCCTCTGAAACTTGGAAGGAGGAACGTGGTGTTCTTCCAGATGCCTCTGCAAACCACCACTGAATAAATGTAACCATTCCCAATCTTGCAAAGAATGTCCCAAACCTGATTTTCAAGGAGGAAATCGCTGTTTTTTCATGATTGTTATTTTTTAACTAATTGCTACACTGTTTGCATAGAGTCTTGCTAATGCTGGTCAGAATTAAAGAGAGATGTTACGACTGGGAAGGAAAAGCCTGTACACACCAGATCCATTTGCTGCCTTTTGTGTCACCTGTTTTGCTCATCCCAGTAACCTGAAATTCTCCTGTACAATAAGTTTCTGTTAGAGGCTATCACGTGCAGCTTTTCTGCAAAATACAGCATGTTCTGCCCTGCCAGTGAGGCGTGTTAGAGAGTAGAGATGTAGGAAGATGCTTCCAAAATGAAATGCAATGAGCATGGCTCATCAGTGAGCCATAAGTTTATGGCACAACTTCTGATTTAAGTTTGGTAGCACTGCTCACAGAAAAACACCCCCAACACAAGCTGCATGGACACCTTTCCATATCCCATCTTTCCATCCCACTTCTTTTCCAGAAGTCAGAAAGCTCAAAGTAATGCAAACTAAACCATGAATATCTGAAAGGAAATTATTGGTTGGATGATGAAAGCTATGAGTCAATCCAATGTCAAATACATCAAACCTGTTTTCTGTGGCTCAAGGACACAGCACTCACAGATCCATATGACAACATCTGCTTTTTGTGTGTCTGAGTGGTGGGGTCCATCTGATCCGTAGTTTTCTCATTACCCAACAATTATCTGGGGTTTTATGGTCAAAGCAGAACAAGGCCAATATATATCTGCCAGAAAAGCTGCAAACAGAACCACGTTCTATAAACAAACCAACAATTACTCAGTTTCACATCAGTGATGAGGTTGCTGCTCTGCTGACACACACAGAACTCGCTCAGGCTGTGCACAAGCAGCCTTAAAAAAACCACTAAGGGATACATGTGTGCAAAATGAAAAATAAGCTATTTAGGCTGGATTTAATTTGTAGTTCCACACAATTATTAACAAATTAATGCTAGATAGAAGTATTGATTTTGCCCTTTAGTTGCAGCTCTTGCAAATGCACAGGAAAAAAAAAATTGTACAGTATTACTCAAAAGCATAAAGTCCATCTAACTATGAGGTTTCACAGCTTTTCAACCAACTCTACCCAGGAAGGAAAATTGTTCTTCTTCCCCCATTAAAAAAAAAAACAAAACTGTTTTTCCTCTCTTCAGTTGAAGATTTGCAGTAGAATGGTACTTTAGTTTAAAAGGTACTGAGGCTGTTTCTGCCTTAAAAAGTCTTTTGAGTGCTGCTATTTCCAAATCCCTCTAGTATGTATACTCTGCTACTTTATTTTTGTATAGAAAAGAAAAAAGACTAGGGCAAGGATGCAAAACCACCCCATGGCAGAACAAAAATCTGATCACTCCTATCCTTTTACTGCTGTGTTGCTTATTAACTTCATAATTTATCCTAGTAATAGTTTGACACTAATATCACACTATGCCGTAATGACAACTTTTACTTCATAAATAGACACACACACATACATATGCTCAGATTAAAAAAAAAAAAAAGCTGAACAACATCCTGGAAGAAATGTGACTTCCTACAATAGCAACTGACAGCAAATAACTTACCTTGTTACATCACATTTTCAAAGGATGCACATGATATCATTATTTCTGCAGCCATGCTATTTGATTTCGTCACATAGTTGAGCAAAAACTCACACTGAGAATGTCTTATACTCAAAAAGAGACTCTTAGCTGGCCAGATGTATTATTAAACACATTCAAAGCTGTCAACCAGGGAAAGACATGGGCCCAGCTGCAAAAAGATTACACTGGGAAGGCAACATGGAGCACCAGGTATTTCACTGGATCTGCTCTGAAATTCTACTGCCTTATTGGGGCTCCTCCTTATTATTTTTCCCAGATTAAGGAGTAGCACAAGAGGTAAGACTACTTGATTCTAATCCCAGCTCTATTAGCATGACAGGGATTTGTTAGAAGCATAATAAAAAGTATGTGAATTGATAATGGAAAGGCTCCCTCAGGAGGAAATTCCCTTTGTAAACACTAAATCTAATACTTTCATTAGAAGTATTAATGACAAAATGTTAGTAGTGTCACAACTAGAAAAAAAAAAAACTATGAACAATTGGTATTATTTTATTTTACCCTGTGTATTCTAGGAGAAGCAAATAGCTTTGGATTTTGATTAGATGATTTTAATCATCAAAGTTCAACCTTGACCATGAGCAGTTTGAGAAGCCCTGCTCTACCAATTGAAGCCTGTACTACATAGAGACATTTCCAGTAGAAAGATAGGAAGGAAACAGAAAGCAAAGCTACCCATTTCTTCAAAGACCCTGGCAAAATGTCCTAAAAAAATCCACAGGGCATATTTTTCTCTAGAAGACTTTATCCTGCAATGTGATCATGAGAAATATGCACATATTTTACCCTGCTCACCTCCACAGAGGTGCTCACAGTCACGGCCAATTTCTGCAGTGGTGCTGTCAGCACAGCTGTGTGGAAGTATAAAAGATTTGCTGCACTTAGAAGGAAGGTATCACCTGGAGCTCTTCTGTTCCAATTCCTTCAGCTCATGGAGCAGTTGGTGACAGAGAAGTGGACTACAGCTGACATCACAAATCATCCAGCCCATGCCCTCCCTGCCCAACTTCTGCTGGTAACCCTTTCTTTACCTTCCCTTTCCCCATCAATCATCAATCAGATTCTCCAAACCAAGACCCTTAAACCTGTGTGAAGCTGTTAAAGGATTCTGAGCACATGTAAAACCATTCTGAAATAAAGACAGCTTAAACAAGGTACAGTCACCACCACCAAGAGCTTCCCAACCTTGAAGCAGTTCAAAGACAACCCAAAGCTAAACCAAAATCTTCAGTGGATTCCAAGCAGCATCTGGGGCATCTACAAATGCCAAGGGTTTGCATCATTTGGGACTTCACCTACAGAGCACATTACAGCCCATCATTACAGTGCTTTTCACCTGCACAAGAGTCTCTGATCTTCCTGGACATTTAACAGGCAATCCTCATCCTGGTCAGATGGCAGAAGTACAGCCCTCATCCTGTGGGCTTGGGACTTGAGCAAGGAATTTCAAATCACAGAGATACAAAGACCCAAACTAGACCCAGTCACTGACTCTGCCTTACAGTGCTTCACAGAGCTGCTTCTCGGTTCATGTGACCTTATACATCCTCTTATTCAAGAAATAAGTTTTATTCAGGCCTCTCTCTGTCTACTAGCATGCCACTTGTTTTCTGCTCAAAACTTGCATTTAACTGACCCTGCTGTTTGCTGATATTGCAGAAGATTTGCACAGATAAATATAACATTTCTCCACCTCCCTCAAGGTGAAACTGTGATAAAGAGCAGAAGAACCTCCTGGCTGTCACAGCCCCATCATGACCTGAAGCTCAGAAAAGCCAGGTTCTGTATCTGTTTACAGAGAGGCTGATAAATATTCTAAATATTCTCACTGGAGGCCTCTGAGATGATACAGAAATACTGCCACACCTCTTCTCAATCTCATTATTGATGTGTGTGTACCTTTGTAATTCTGGCTTCATTTGTTGTGCTTACCCATGTGCCATTTCCTGTCTTCATGTTGTCAGCTTATGTTTCATTCTTTTAATAGAAAATAGTTTATGAGCGAACGCCTGGAGGAACGAATCCTGAATGATGTGTGCTTTTGCACTTGTCAATCTTCTCCAGTCTTTAGCTTAAGATCTTTTGATAATCTTTATATTTGAAATGCCGGCAGGCTGTAGTTTAGCACCATTTTAGTTCACATGAACAATAGCATTTAGAAAAGAGTGACAGAGAGGATTACTGGTTCCTGAGAGCTGTGTCTGCCAGAGAGCTGACCTGCATCCTACATCCACTGCTCACAGATGGAGAGCAACTCATAAACTTGGCTCTTGGATAATGTAGAAATTCCCAACCTTCTCAAATTTGCATTTTATTTTGCTTCCAGGGATTTATTCTTTTTTTTTTGCATCTTTCTCAGTCTACGTCTCAGAATGTTTACTGTCTCCATAACGCAACCTCCCTCTACCAACTCAAAATTTAATCTCAACATTCTCCTTACATATTTGGTGTCATATGCACTACAGGCTTCCAACTCGAGTACAAGTTGCTTGTTTTAATCATAATTTTTTTACTTCTCGGTAGGAGCAGCAATGCCTCCTCTGAACAGGTCACAGCTCAGTGTACACCTTGATAATAACATCATAGTCAGTGTGAATGTGTGTGACTAAGATATATTAACCTCTGCTAGTACCCTGCAGCCCCAGCAAGGCACAGAACAATTACTGTTATGTTTGCAGTTGGATACATTGCCATGTTTTAAATATGGAAATTAATTTAATTTCTGAAATAACTGTTAATTATATGAAAGTTTACTGTTCTAGGCTTAAAATGAATCACTAGGATTTTCTTTTAGAACAAATAAAATCTTTGGAACTTATAAACAGTAGCAAATGCTAAGCTAAATTCACCTGCTTCTCTCAAAACCCTGAAAACATAAACCATTATGACAACCTTGAATGAATGCAACTCATGAAATTTAATATTAAAAGTCTCAGAACTACTGTAATATTCATAAGAATGTCTCAAACAAGGAACACAAGTCCATGTTCTTTGTCAATATTGTAACTGCAGTTTATATTTAAAAGAAATGGTATTATCCTGCCTCATAGAGAGCAACTCAAATTCTGGCAGAAAAGTGGATAGCCATTTCTTCCACTGGATCTTAATCATTTGCCACAATGGCTGCAGTTTGTTTTAAATAATCCTGTTCTTTAATTTGTTTTTTCACAACTGCTTACAAAACACAGCCATCAAAAGCAAAGAGATAGAGAATCAAATAAATTTCAACTTGTTAAAACCTTCTGCTATGGAAGTGGAAGTCAATTATAGATGTTCCTTGGCAGTCTGGGAACCTCTTCCTTGTTGTTCCTGTGTCTGATGTAGCCCACAAGCCCACCAGGGCAGGGATCAGCCACTGAAAAGCTCTTAGTACTGTATACAGGATGAATGAAAAATACAACTCTCCAGGTCATGAGGTGAAGACAAGATGCAGCTGAGGAACACACACAGGAGCTTATATCTTAGTTACCTCCATGAAGCAGAAGTGATGAAAAAACAGCAAGTCAAGATGGAAGATGTGTGAGCATCACACCTTTCAGGAGCAGTGGTTTAAAACAAATAATAAATCAATATTTACACTAATTCTTGTCCCTTATCTTGAATGAGAAGTTGTAATAGTCCCATGATTCACTTTGGCCTTTGTGAGATACTTCACAGATACATCTTCAAACACAAATACATTCCCCTCTTTCCTTCAAGCATCTGCCCTCTCTGTGTATCCCTCCACACAAAGTGTGCAGCAATGCTGCTCTTCACAACAGCCACCAGCCCTGCACTGGATCAGCAAGGAAAGCCCTGCACTGCTCACACACCATTAGTTTAGGGAGGCTGAAGATGCCCTTCTGGACCTCTCCTGCAGGTGCCATCACACATGTAGGGTGACAGGTATTTTAGGAAGTGGGAAGTCTCCTTTAGCATTCTGACATTTGGAAGTCCAGTTGTGTGAAGATGCAAGAAAAATAAGAGGCAGCAAGGAAACAGCTGATTTAATGAACTGACCTTCAGTATCCAAATTAAGCCAAAGTTTTCAATATAGAGTGACGAAGTGTTACAATAAACATTTATCATTAGCCATGACTTCGAAAGCCTCCCGTTTTTCATTTGTAGAGTGTTGAAAAGAATGCTTATCACGTATTTGAAAACAACTGTTCTCATGCCTGAGAACACAGGAAAGCACCTCACAGAATCAGAGTATGCTGAATTGAAGGGTCACCAGGATCACTGAGCCCAACTCCTGGTTTCCACACCCCTGGCTGTGCTGGAACATTCCACATGCATCACCATTAGTGATCCTTACACATGGGCAGAAAATGTCTTTAGACTCCCAGACAAGCATCTTAATCTTTGGACATCATAGCCTCCTCATTGGACTCTATTAGACAGAAATCTAATACGAAAACAAAGGATTTAAATAGAAATGACCAAAAGAAATGGCTCGTTCATCTTTGTTACTTTCAAAGCTTTACTTTTCATGGGGGGGGGAAAAAAAGGGACTTATAAACCTATAATATTGCACTAAAAACAACAAAACCTCCCCATATCAAGGCCAAGAAACAGAGTTCTTGGCAATTCAGGGTCAGGGTTTCTTAAGTAAAAAATTAACAAGCAAGTGCAGCTTTAAGTCATATTCAGCAAGTACGTAAGCACTTATTAAACTTTCGGAAAATATTTGTAATATGTATATATTTAAACATATACTACGTTTAAATAGTTCAGTGAATGAGGGCAATAGCAGCACTAGCCAAAATATGAAAAACTATAGGCTTTCAAAAACTTCAAAAATACTTTTTATCAGCACTGAGATGAAAACTGCTGTTTAGAATGAAACCAAGAAATTGATGTTTTATTGAGGATGAAGAGTAGCAGTTCCATAACAAAAATACACTGTGGAAAGCGGGAAAATCAGACTGTATGTATTAAAAAAGGTCACAAAATTAGTTTTATCATTTCAATTAACTTTTTGACTTACAGAATTTGTCATTAGAGGATTTCTTTCTCTTTTAAGTCATCAGAGATTCAAGGCCTTCTACATAATGATGATACCAACTAAGCCAAAACTTACTGCACGAACAATCCACTGAAATCTCTTACCTTGTTTCAGGTAAGAGTGCACTGGACAGAATAATTTTTGCCCAGATGTCTTCTATAATTTCTGATATCACTTCAACAAGCTTTGGTTTTTCCTGTTCCTTTTCTAGGCACAGTCCATTTCAAAAAGGCATCAGTTCTGATTCACAAGAACAAGATCAAAAGCCAATAACATCAATGTAATCAAGATCATTTCACGTTCAGCCTGAGACAATGATTTCAAAAGAACACGTTCATGTTAAAGGAATATCCATGCATTTGAAAAAAAAATAGAAAATAACTTTTGGTTGTTTTTTTGCTTGTGTTTTTGTTTCTTTTTTTAAACCCAACTACTACAAAAGTACTTTGAATTATCCTAGGGCATCAACAAATTGAGATTATCTGCTGGCTTCCAGCTATTACATAATGGGTAATTAGATGCTGAAAATTCCAGTGACTTAGAAAAATAGTCTACATGTTAATTGCTTTTATGAGTCCTTTAATGCAATCTGGGGACAGAAAGAATTTTGGACTGTCTCTGAATAATAACATTACTGGCAGCAAGCCTAATTTCTTTTTCTTTTTATTCCTCAGACATTTCTTAGAGGTTTTGATAATTTCCTTCCCTCTCCCTGTACGTTATATATGTATACATTTTTACTACCACATTTTTACATTTTCTATTTAATTGCAACCAATGGTCACTAACCATTCTGGATGCAGTGTCACAGCCACCACTAGATTGCTACACCCCCATGAAGAGACAACTGCATTTTCAATTAATTATTTGTCTCTAGTGTCTTGCTTCACACCCTTTTCTTGTGAAATTAGAATTGAAAAAAAAGACATTTGCTTTCCTTTCTCCTTCCAAATCCTCCCAATGATCTCTGACATTTGACTTTCTTACAGACAGGGAACCACGAGCAGTCTCATCTTGCTCTCGACAGGCTGACAGTGGTGAATTTTTTGGCAACAGAACTACTACTGCCACAACACAGGCTGCTAGAAGCTTGGCATGGAGTGTTGCCTATAAACACCTCAAGAAATGAGGTGAATATCTAGTGCTGAACTGTCAAAAGCAGAATGTTTGCGTGATTTAGTTGAGAAAACATTGGGTGAAATTGGGAAAACAGAAAACAAAACAAAAAACAAAACCTGAAAACATTGAATCCCCCTGAATATTCAAAATTAGCATGGAAATATAGTAATACAGGAACTTCCAGAACACCACATTGACATCATCCAGTTCAAACATTTTCTTTCAATCATTTATATGTATTAGCTACAGGGTAACCCAGAAAGTTCACAAGTTTCCATAAATTTATGGTGTTTCTTCACCACCTGCTGTAATAATGAATGATGCCAGTCAATGGCAGGAGAACAGGGTTCCAAGACACCCAAGTTTCAGAGCAGAGCAGACTAAACACTCAAACATGCCAGCACAAAACAGATGAAAAACTCTAATTAAAAAGGAAACACAAGTGATTACCATTTATTGAAAAAGAGTGGGGGTTTTAATGTGTTTTGTCACGCTTTTGGGGATGTAACCTGTGGGTGTGCAGTAAATGACAATTTTTCTGAAAACTCCCCTCTTTGAAAGCCCAGTGCAAATCTGAGCATACTTATAAGGACCACACTCATCAAGTATTCCTAAAGAATTGATTATCTTTAATCACAGAATTCCTGAAGAAAAGCTATCATGGAGCAGTCTGTGCTACTGTGAACAATGGGTGTCTGTGAGTTAAAGCCTTAACTCACAGAGAAATCCATAAAACCAAACTGCTCCCAGAATGAGGTGGGTGGGAAAGAGTACCTGGATTCTCTTCAGAGAAAGTTTAGAAGAGAAGAACAGAAAAAACCCAACTGCTGATGCACAACTCCTGACTCCAGCCCAGCATTTCCTGGAATGACAATTCAGAGTCACCAGTGTTTATTCCATCTTCAGCCCAAATGCTCTCTGTAAAGCACCGACTGACCTCTAACAAACTCTGTCACAAAGGGCAGAATTATTGGCCTTGAGGCTGTTTAAAAACAGGTGTTTATTAAAAAATGAGAGTTTTGCTAGAGAGTTTTGCCCTTTGTGAGGGCAAAGATGAACCAAAGAGCTCTCCTACACAGTAGGAGAGGCAGGAAGGCAGAGATGGCTGGCAGGAGGAAGGAGAACACTTCTGCCTCCAACAACTCTACAAACAGAGGAAGCACTCAGGACTCTGATTCCTGCCCCTAGATTCAACATGATCAGGACTGCAGATGCTACAGACCCCTTGCTTTTTGCCTTTTAAATTCAACTTAGTCTCATTTTCTCAAGATTTCCTGCTCATGGTCCTACTATCACTTAGGTACACCTGTGATCTAATAAAAATTCATTGTTATCACAGAGCTATTTAAGTAACAAAAAAAAAAAAAAACAGAAAGAGCAGATTACCAACATGTGTAATTGTCCAAAGGAGGCAGACAGGTCTTTTTGCAAAAGTAGTTATCAGAATTTAGAGTACAATATATCACTGTATTGCATACACTAGTGGTGAGCTGCAATCAGCCCCGTGTATAAGTAAGTAAAAATCAGAACAAGAGTGATTTATAATTAAACTAATCAAAATCTTACAGGTGGTATAATAAGTGCTTCTGAATTTTCCATGTGGCGTGCTGATTGTTAAATCTTGATAAGGGCTGCTCTACATGATACAAGCACCCCATTGGGCTCCATCAAATAAAAGTCTGCATCTTAGAAATCTCAATTCCTTACACAAATCAGACCACAGAGACTGACGTGTGTTACAGGATGAACAATTGACCTTTGTGAAAAGAACTTCAGGGCTCTAAGAATGCATTATGGTGTGCAGAACCCTTTGGAACTACAATAATCCATATGTTTGCCCTCCAGTGCTTAGGAACACCTTTTTTCTAAACATGCAAAAACCCCACACTGCAAGAAAGTTTCCCACAAAATTTTTATCAATTTCTTAAGAAATGAAACAAAAAAAAAACAAACCAACCAAACTTTTATTTTTGTACCTTCATAATTGGATGTCACGACTGTCACTGCTTACTCTAATAGGGTTAACATGCATTCTACAAACTGCAGCACAAATGAAATTATTTTATATTGTTATAGTTTTAGCTCTACAATTTTGACTTAATTTAGTGGAATTAAGATGTTCTATCTACTTTAATGGGTACCTGACCTCAGATTCTGACATGTCAATTACTTAGGAGATGGTATTATCTTGTAAGAAAGACAGTGATTCAAACAAGTCACGATGCGTTCTCCTGGCAAACACAGAATTCAAAACACGCAAAAATTAATCTTCCTATAAATACTTCTCCAGTATTTTTAATGGTCTTAGATCTAAAAGCTACACTCCTCTTCTCACAGAAGCATCACTGCTTTTCCTTTCCCAAACAGGCCTGGAAGGGAGTGAGAAGGAAAGCTGTGCCAACTCTATTGCGGTCAAGTGGATGGAAGTCTGCTTGTGCTATCTGAATCACACATTGGCAGATGAATAGACATGCCTTTTACCATCTGTAAATTTTAATGTACCAGATTTTGGCTGCCATGCAACCTAAAGTATTTACTTCACTGAGGTACACAGAAGGAAAAAAGGACATAAGAAGTTTTTATCTAGATTTAAGTGACAGGACTAGATAAAATCAGTTTATGCTACAGTTTCACCATTTAAACTTCAGCACTGAAGTAAATTTCTCATCTATATAAGGGTGTTCTGATGAAAAATCCCAAACCCTGTTTGTCTCTTGATGTCTCCATAGCTTCCTTTCTGCATTTTAGAAGAAAACAACCGTGCGGATTTTTACAAAGATTTGAAAATGCCATTTCACTAAAACTGAAGGTACATGCAAATGCCTGATCCTTTCAGGGCTTGTAGTCTCAAAAGACCATTGCAAATGCAAATAGCTATAGTTGTTACTGAGGAAACAGAAACAATGAGAAGAATAAGAATGGCAGTGGCAGTGACAGAAATTATCTTCCCTGCAGCAGGAAGGCTGGAACCAGCTCTGTTTTGCAACAGTAAGCCATGTAACACTGAGGGTAACTTCAATCAGCTCTCTGAACCTCACAGTCAATTTTAAATAACGGTGATTTATGCTTTGTCCAAAGTAGTGCACAGCGGTGCAGCAAATACCTTTGGTATATGAATACATTTGCCTCATTGCTCCCCCCTTCAGTCTTTGATCTCCTTCATATTAACCCTTTATTTCTCAAAACTCTGTACTGAATAAACTGATAATAAGCTTTCCCTGTATCTGGTAAGTACTTTCAAGAAAAGAGATTATGTCCCTAAAGCCAGAAATGTACAACAATAGTTACACTTTTACATTGCTGCTTTTTTCTTGGCACTAGCACAAATGAGTAGAAGGTAGTTTAAAATTTAAAGATGACCTCCCCTCTCCCAATTTGAGGGGGAAAAAAGTACACAAAAGGCAGATGTGAAGGCATGTTGTCTCTTCTATTGGTCTCATTTCAATTTGACAGCTCCTTTACAATTTTTCCTTGTTTTCACGTGTTTAGCTTCAAGAAACACAAACTTCTATCTGAAGAATTTACATTAAGTAGCGTGAATAATGTCAAATTTATGTGAAATGCAAGAGAATTGCTGCAGATTAGCTGTGATTTTGATCAGTTGTACACTAAAATGGAGGAAAATCCTTCACAGATCTGTGAAGCAAAATCCACTATTTCTGGAACAGAAGGAGCAAAAGCAACAAAGCCACAGAGGTACTGCACATATTGTAGAAAAGTCTTTAAGCAAATGCAAACTGGCAGAATGAAAGTATCTGAATATAGGGAAGAAAGAACAAAATGAGAAAGATCAGATGAAAATCGTGCTGTTCATCAAGCTAAGGTCACTTCAACACCTACAGAAAACAAGTGAGACATTCCAAGCTGCAAGGGGTTTTCTTCATTCTTATCTCTCAGCATCTGATACTGAAAGCAGCCACAGAAATACAGAACATCTGGAAGCTTTAAAAAATTATATCACACTACCAAACCAGAGAGATTTTGTGCGCATTGTGGCTACTAAAGCACACGAGACCCCAGTCCAGAAGCCAATCCCCACTGAACAACACTGAACAGTTTCTGTTCCAGAAAGTGTTGGAGTTTATCTTTACCCTGGAGGAAGAAAAAACACAGGTACAACACCAGCCTTCAAAGCTGCAGCTCTCCTGGATCACCACTGACCACTTTCCCCACCCAGACCTGTTCCTTTTGCTGTCACCACAGTGACAAAAAGGCAGAATTGTCACATGTCTGCAGAACACAGGAACATGCAAATGAGCTCCACGTGTCAGAGATGAAAATATTATCCAAGACAGACAAGTAAAGGTGCCACACACACAGGCAGTGTGTGCATTACACAACTCTGTTTGCAAACCCTCCCTGCCAGTGGCCATCAGAGGAGTCCTCCCCCCGTGGTACAGAGAATGGACTGAACATCTCAGCTCTGATTCCTGTGATTTTCAATTAAACTTCCTCTGCTGCTGGAACATGGATCACCTGCTCCACCACGCATACTTCTGTATTATTAATTTGTTAGCTTGCTGGAATCACAGTTGAAAACCTTTCAGCCTTGGTTTGTGGCAATAAATTCAACTGACAGCTGAAATTTGGAACGCTCACTTAATATTGATTCTGAATGTAATAACAAGCGACATGACCTTTTGGAGGGTGTAAAATATGGCTGCCACAACATCTGTGCCACATTTCTTGCTGTGTAGTAATATGCTGTAACAGCATGGAGCTGGCACTGAAGTTAAGCTTTATTATCAAGCAGATCTCTCCATCTCTCTCTGGCTTCATTAAAAAAAACAAACCCACAGAACCTTACTCCTCATCCCCACCCCCAAAATGCTTCCCACATCCAGAACTCATGCATACGTCACTGCTTCTGAGACCTAATAGGTGCTGCAGTAAGGAAAGAGATTTTGGGTGGCTAAAAGAGACCCCTCGTGTCAAACACGGCAGTTTGAGCAGACTGAAAATCAGCACATCTTCAGTCAGACAGGAATCTTACACCGAGCATCTCCATCAAACATCTATTGGGTTAAACTGTTTGTTATCTTTCTACCTAAAGAGAAATACCTGTACATCGTTCCTAAAAGAGACAATGCATTAGTAACCAATTTTTGTGAGCTCTGACACCACAAATACCATTTTCATTTAGCATTACCCCAGGATACTTTGAACTAATTTTGCTAGGCTGGATACAGGTTAGTAGCTTGCAGTAATTTCCTTTGAAGTGCTGGTATCTTTAAAATATAGTCCATATAGGCAGAATATAAATTTCTCTAATTTTTAAAATCCAATTTAAGTAACTTCAAATTATGCAAGAAGCCTAACCAAGTTTGAAAACCCAAATTTTATTACAAAAAACACACATCCCTCTTCAAGTATTATAAAGAATGCTTCAGATATCTGCTGAACAAGTAAACTAAAACAATGAATCCCTTTATCCTTATGAACAAGACCTATTTTATCTCCTAATGAAAACAAAACACAATGAAGCAGATATTTACCGTGACATTTTAATTTTGCATTTTGTGATTTTAGTTTCTACAATGCCAAACGCTTGGTAGCAGCTAAAATTTTATGTTTGAAAACTCATTGTTCAAGAAAAATTTAAAGCTTTCATATTAAAGCTTAAGGCATTCTAACAAATAGGTACGTGAAGATTTTTGCTTTTCAAAAACCTTAATAGACCCTCTATTGCATCCTTTTCCAGGACATGGACCTGTACTGGCTTTGGGGACTGGGGCAACCTGCCCCAACCACATTATCACACCTCACAGTTACACTCTGAGAGCCACAGAGCTCTTTTACTAAAAATTTCATAGAAACTAACTAACAATGAAAATTTATAAAAAATACACCAAGTTTACAAACATATTCCTTCAGATGTAATCCCGAGGTAATGGGAACAGATGCCCAACATGTAAGTTTCAAAAGGCATTCAACATCACTGTATACATGTACTGATGCACGTATTACATTTAATAAATGTGTGTGATTTCACACATATTACATTTAATAAACATATGTACATTTGATCATTACTGAAGGCAGATTGATTGAATCATTAATGAGGACTGGATATTTACAGTTTGAATTTCATTTAAATCTATTTTATGCACATGCTAGCATAACAAAACGGCTATTTCCTGTCTGCCTTTCTACTGCTGTAACCCTAATTTCATTTAATTATAAGATCAGCACCTGAACCAATCAACATTGTGCTACAATAGATGAAGCTGTAGCTGTAACAAAATATGCAGCCTGGGCAAGATGCAAGAGAATTACTAAAAGAATTGTTAAATTCTTTTAAATACAATGAAGTCTAGGACTCCTTTGAAGGAGTCAGAGAAGAAAATGGAATACTTTAAAAGCTATAGCTGCTCTTTGAGTTCCCTTCATTCTCCTAATTATTACCATAAAGGCATAAATCCCAGGAAGGCAGTAAAAGTGTTATTGAAAAACCCAAAGATGCCATGGATTTGGTTTTACTCAAGCTTCCATGTTACACACAGAGTGTCCAAAACCTCCAGCAGTTCAGTCTCTGCTGGGGTGTGTTTGAAACCCACACATTTGGCCATTGCTCCTTTGAAAAGCAGCATTTGTAAATCCTACTGATGGACTCTGGTGAGATCAGAGACAGACACACATTTCTAGTTTTGGGAAGGATTTCTCACTGTAACTGAGAGACTTGAGAGCTGAACTGCCCAGTCAGGCCTGGGAGTTTAGAGAGAGACACCAAATTCTCTGGGGTTGGTCTCACATGGCCCCAAGAGGGTCAGCCCCACTGTTGACTTAAGTTTTAACTTTCATATTTTTCAGACCCTGTACTGCACTAGTGTATAACTCTGAACTCTACATGATTGTCAGTCAGCTCTCCTCACAGTTTGGTCACACAAAACAATCCTGCCAGGCCTGAGAACCAAGGGCACATCACAGCCTCAGGCCCCGAGGAGTAAAAACAAAAGTAAATTGGGGTGGAAGCAAACTGGGGGAATGTGACTTCATTCCCTGAAGCTGTAATTTGGACAATTCACCTCTGATATGCAAACAGACCAAACTTATCTCTGTCTGAGAAACTCATGACCATTGTCCATCTTGGGTGTAGCCTCTGCCAGGCTTTTGACTGCCCAAGGTGTATCTGTGAAAGGCCTTTAATAAACACCCACTTTATTCTTTTAACACTCTGTTCTAGGTAACCACTCCAAGGCATCACCACAGCACAGCCCTGCTGCTCCCCTTCCTGGGCTGCTGTGCACCCTTGGGGTGGCAGCAGGAAAAGCAGAGGTAAACCAGCCCCAATTGGATTACTCCTACAGCCTCAGCTGAGACAGAATTCAAGACTAATCTGATTATATGTATATTATGAGCCACTAAGAATCTTTTGGCAATAATTACCAAGCTTCCAAACATAAAAAAGGGGCATTTTATTTAGCACTGGGCTAATCTATCAAGTGGTAAGCTTCAAAGGGAATGTTGGGGAGGGAAAAAACCAACCCACAAACAAAAAAAACCCCATCCCTGAAGTAGGTTTATAAAGCAGATATTTCATTTTTATTGAACGGCAAAAAATTATTCCAGACTCTTAAACGCACTAAAAGACTTTCAAATAAAATACCATTTCTCCTCTCAAAGCTTAATTTCCAGTGATAAAACTTCTCTAAGTTCTAAAAGGATTCACAGAAGCATTTGGAAATGCTGTCACTGTTTCTGATACACATTTCCAACCCAAGAGCTATGGCTGTCTTGGGTGGAGGGAAGGAATGCAAAATAGCAGTGCCTGACACCTGCCTTAAAATTTCATAGCCAAGACTGTATGACAATTACATTTATGCTTTATAATTGCAACTAAAATTTGTCAAGCAACTAAGTATGAGCTGTGTGTTTGTTTATAGATAATACAAGGCTGGAAATGAAAAACTGAAGTAATAGAGTATAATGTTATACGTGCATATGTGCTCATGCACATCTGTAAAACTCGATTTTTACCACAGCTGTCAGTAAATATATTAACATAGCCCTGGGGGTACAAGCACTCAACACAGACTGAAACAATTGTAAAGGAGGAGGAGCTGCAAGTGAAGGAGTCATACTAGGGAAAATAAGAGGCATTATACACATTCCTGCTCTTAACGAGGGGGGGGTGGTCTTCAAACACCTTCCTCAGTCTGTCTGCTACTGTGCAGAGTTTGGGCAATAATCAGGAAGAAATTCAAGTTAATTCAGTAATCTGTGAAATGCACTGCAATGATGACCACGATCAGAAGGATGTGTATGACCGGAAAAAAGGGCCCTTGATTTACAGAGAAAGAGCAAGGATGAGAAAGGGAGAGAATATCACTTAACTGCACAAACTATCAGTTTGAAGAGATCCTGAAACGACCAAGTTTGGGATTCCGAGAAAGCCTGGGAAGGCAACTGGCAAAGATTTGGGACTCCTGAGTGTAGGCTTTGGTGCAGTCAGAGTATTGCTCCAAAGAACCTCCTGGGGCAGAGCTGTGAAGGTGATGCCCAGAAGCTGTAGCACACGCAGCAGGGTGTGCTACAGTGAGGCAGGGATGGATGCACAGCACTGGATGGGGTTTGCCAAGACAGCTGAAAAAGGTATGGATAAAGTGACCCTCCTTGGGAGAAATCACTGCCAGCCACAACCTGGGCAGGGAAGAGCTGAGTGGCAGCCCTACTAAAGATTACTTTCTTTAGCTCTATGAAATTTAGAACACCATTCTGTGACTACAATTTGAGTCCCCACATGTAAATACCTCAAAGACAAAGAAACCCTAAAGCACTGAAAACATTTCTTCAAAGAATTCTCAGCTAAACTTCAAGGCAGACTGTCACATAAACTCAAGAATGGTTATGTGTGTCTATGTTGTCTTCAAGCCTCAAAAGATTTCTGCAGACCTCTCCTGCATTAGCCTGAGTGCTCTTTTGAGATGCACAACTGTGGAGACTGTGCCCTAGCACAGGATTTCTCGAAGTTCTACCAAGATACTGCTCCTGTGGTCAAGATTTGTTTGAAAAAAAATCTTTACATGACAACCACAATCAAAGCTGTTGTCCAGAAGTATTTCAATTCTTCACTTTAAGAAATCCATTTCTAGGTTAACAATGCTGTCACTTTGAAAATTGTTTGTTTGCAAATGCTAAACTTATTTACCATAAAAGCTAAGTTGAAACAAAATTACAAGTAGGGCTACTCTTTGTTATCCAGTTTCCTGAGAATATCTGCATAAGTGAGACAAGTCGTGGGAATATCTAAATTTAGTCTATGAATCCAAAGAGCCTTCAAGTGACAGCAGTGAAAAATTAGCACCTCTGGTATCCCAGTGCCCTCCATGGAGAAGCAAAGTGACAAGAAGACAACTGATGCCAAAGGACAGAGCAGAGCAATTAACCTGTGAGAGAATTCCAAATGAAACACACTTCTCTGTCTTAACTCAGATGTTTAGGATGAGCTTCAACTGATTCTACTGATTCAACTAATTTAAAAATAGTTACCTAACCATAATTAGTCCAGTGGTTACCTCTGCATTTACTGGCCAGAGATGCACACCAAAGCAGGGGCATTTCTCCCATGCCATCCCAAGATGAAGCATGCAGGATGGATCACTCTGTAAGTGCTTGTCTTATTTTACTGATGATTAACTTTGATTAACAGCATATCGTTTATATTAGTGCAAATTAAGACAAGATTAATTCTATCTTTATTTCCTTATTTTCAAGTAATAAGAATCTTAAGCCCTCGGGCCAGAGGTTATTGGGAGCCTATAGAATGGCAGAACAATGTAATTTGCCTTAGCATGTCACTTGTGCCACCTCCTTTAATCTCTAATATATTAGCATATGCCAGTCTTTATTACCCTGTTGAATCTGGTGCTATTTACATCTACTGAGTCACATATGTTCTGTGCTGTTAGTATGACTAACCTCCTTATTTGGTATTTTGCTTCAAGCTCCCACTCCTAGAAGGGGTTGATTATTTGAAAGCCTCAGTGTTACAATCCCCCAAACTCCACAAAAAGGCTTTTTAAAAAAGGGATGCGGGTGTAGCCTAAGGATGTAAAATTAAAAGGCCTCTAAAAATAATCCATTTATAGAAAATAAGCTCATTGATATTGTCAGACTTAGTCCATAACCTGCCCTTCAAAATTCTTCTTATTTTTAGATCTGTTATTTAACTGTACATACATTTTAACCTTGTTGATGGAAAGAAATATGACAGCCACAGAATCATCTAGACAAAACACCAACATCTAATTTGCATGCTTACTAGTGTTATACACTGAAACACGAGGGTTTCTTCTCCCCAGTAACCTCCCTGGCAGTATCAGAGCATATTAGTGATTGCTCTGGGTATTTTTAGGCCATTCTTTCACTCCATTGTTTTACTGTGTAGGGAAGATTTAACAGGCACATGAATCCAGTTGCCTTCTCTGGATTCATAACAAGAAGATGCACTCAATTACTGCATTTTATTCCCATAAGAAAAACACTGTCTTAATGAGAGCAAAAATTAGGACCAGAACATCTCACTAACCTGAAAAAGACATGTTTTTTTTCAACTTTCAAATCTATATAATTGCCAAACTCTGCTGAGCACTGAAGGCACATTGGCTGCACACAAAGGGCTGCCCTGCTACCCCAGGAATTACAAACCCAGCTCCCTTCACCACCACCTTTGGAGTTTGGGCATACACATGATGCCACTGCACAAGTGCCAAAGACAGTAATGTCAGGCTGTGGGTGAAATTTCTCTGCCAAATCTTTATCATTCCATGCTTGTAGTAGATAAAGCTCACTGTGGATGTTTACTGTGGAACTGAAGAATTCATCTACATATCCATTTGCATGCACATTTCAGTCAGTTGTAGCAAAAATAGCCTAGGATTGGTAGACCTCTCCATTGACACACCGAGCATGAACATTTATCCAGCAATCATAAATATGCATTATTCCCTCCCAGTATGCAAGTGGAGGCCAGAATAGCAAAGAGTAGTGAAACAGACCCTGAGAAACTCACAGTTTCCAAGTATTTTCCAGGAATATGAAATCACTAAGAACAAACACACACAGGACATACTCTGGAGTCTCTGTAACAATGCCCTTTTTTTGTACAGGTGAAAACTCACACAGTCAAGTGGAAAAATATTCCAAGCAGCTTATTAATCACAAATACAGAACAAACCTATCAGTGCAACTGAAAATCACCAATGCTAATGCAGAAGGCATCTCTGATTAGAAAATGCTCAAAAATGATTACACAGATGAGTAAGCCTGATTTTTGGGATGATCATCTTTCTGCATCTGACATGCAAATGTAAGTATTCTGATAAATCAGAGTGGGAAGTAGCATCAAAATACAAAAAGTTGTATTTTAGCTTAAATTGATTTGACCATTTTTTGTAGTGAGGAAGCTGTGATGAACTGTGTGGTTATCTGCTGTCTACAGGCAGGTTACAAAGTGGAGATACAAAACATGAAAACCGTATTTTGCATGGAGGATCAAAAATTCTTCTTTTTAAATTGAAACTTCCTAGGACCGATATTTTTGTAATCTTGGGAAAAGCAAAATTACATGCCTAGTTTAAAAGAGCAAAAAGAATAGAGAGAGCCAACAGAGGAGTTAAATCTTGAAAAGAGTACAAACAAAAACAATACAGAAGTAATTTGCCATCAGTTTAAAGGACACTATTTGTAAAGAATTGTAAATACCACCCTTTTCTTGCCCCTGTTTCTCTGCTGAGCCATAATTACACCACATTTTGCAGAAGGGCTGACTCACAGGACACCTCTCCTGGCTGGGCAGCACTGCTGGGACTGCACTTGGCACCCAGGGGCTGGAGCACAGCAATCTCATCACCACATCCCAGAGTGTTCTGCTGACAGTTGGCCTACCAAAAAATCCCTTCCAGATTGGCAAGGAGAAGGAAACACGGCCCATGTAGCACATGCAATCCTTCTCATCCCAGCAGATGAGTGAAGAGGAAGCTGCCATCACTGAGATGAAGGGGGAAGGCAGGAGAGGGAAGAGCAGGAGCACCACTGACACCTTCTGCTGGTCGCTCTGAGCCTGCAGCACAGCCCTGCTGTTTCTGGTGCTACTCTGCTAAATGTCTTCCCCTCTCAGTTTTAGGGAATGTTCTCCTGAAATGCCTTTCCAGATTTGAGATAAGGTAATTCCCTGCAAAATTAAAACTATATTACAATGTTAAGCACTTCTTAGGGTGGTTATATATTTGAGCATAAGCAGGTGCTCACTTCTGCTCAAGGTAAGGAGACACGGATGAGTACCTGGAGAACAAAAGCTGGACTGCTGGGGCCTGTTCCCACGAATCCCTGATGCCCTGCATTGGCACTTTCTATCCTGACCTCTCAGGAATCAATTAAAAACAGTCACATTCAGAATGTGACTCTTCAATAGCTCTGCTGGCAGCAACACTTTGATTTGTTTGACATTTACTGATCATCTGGTAAGCTCAACACTGCGAACTCTAAGTTGCAGAAAGACAAAATTAAGGAAAGAAAAAACCAAATACTAGCACCACGAGGTTGGAGGAACAAAGCAACAAAGCAGCTGTTCCAGCACTCTATTAAATAACTTGAGACAAACATGAGCAAGTGAAGGATCAAGCACTAGGGTTAAGTTGTGCTCACTGAAATTATTTTTCTTTTTCTTACACCAAATGTCTCAAATGGTAATGCTTCTCACTAAGAAAAACAACCCCCCATGAAATCCTCAGTGAGAACAATATTTCTCTCTTTTTTTTTTAATTAGGCCCCTCTTCCTGCAACACTTAAGAGTAACTTATCAGGCTTTTAACACAACGCCATTAATAAAACATTGTCTGAAAATGAGGACTGAAATAATTAGAGCACCATGAAATCGCATCTTCAAATCCCATTAACACTGACTCAGACCATCATTCAGAAAAGTTACAGAGAGCTTCATGAAAATGACACTACTTTTAAATATTAAAGGATTCAAAACACTTTTCCATTTATTCCTTCTCTTCACTGGTGCTGTGTCCATTACCAGCATATAGGTACAGGTGCATTTCTGTGTTGATGTATCAGTGTAGGACTACAGGAAAAACTAGATATTTTTGAGAAAAAACAAGACACCAAAAAACCTAGAACCAACTACTGAAAAAGTCCAGCCCCACACACTATCATTTATTTCTTAATATTACTCTAAGCATATTTACACATTGTAACAAACATTAAGATTCCAATGAAAAATTTCAGCATCCAGATAGAAAAGTTGTGAGGATCTGGAGGTGTCACTGAGATTTTTAGGAAGCATCCCAAAATGATAGAATTTTCTTCTTCTTTTATGTCACCAAAGAATAAAGACTTTTCTCTACCCAGAAGTTTAAATGGTCAAAATTACTTTCATTTCTGAACCCAACAGACAGAATGGGAATCAAAGTATGGTTCAAAGGCACAGTCAGGTCCTCAGGCTAGCCCCAAGCACACTGAACAACTACAGCTGGTGAATTTTTTCCTCAATAAGTGCACTACTTACAGTTGTGCTTTGGTTTCATTTAAGACTACAAACCAAACTAAAATTATGCAGCTTAAAATTAAAAAAAAAAAATAAAATGTGCTTCCATGAAATGACAATTTCATATATAAAAAGCAATTACTAAATCTTTTCCCCACCTTCTCTTATGTGTCATTGCATGTCCTTCTCTGCTCAGAGGCAGCGACAAAGTTTGGGCAGAATGATTTGCTTTATGTTTTATATCTTCATGTGACATAAAAATGAAAAGTATTAATAATTGTTACTGTTTTCCATTTAAGAAAACTTAAGATCAATCCAAAGAATATTAATTCAATTCTATTCCACAGTAAGGCTACAAATAATTACTGCTTTACACAGAGTGTAAAGTGGTCCTGTTTCACCACCTTGCACTTCTCTTTGCTCAGGTGTTTGGAGATCTATGACTGCAATAATCTGGATAAAAATTAAGCATATCTTTATATTTGAGTCACCTGTGCTGTAGAAGGCACAGCCCTTGCTGCACAAAGTGATAGCAAGACCCCCAAGGCACAAACGTGGGAAGAAGGGCGGCACAGATGAAGCACAGAGACAGCCTGGAGGAGGCACCTGGTGTGGGAACGCTGATCCTGCACTCACCAACCCCAAGGGATGTTCAGGGGAGTGACAGAATGAGCCTCACAAGGGGAGCTGACACAGCAGCCCCATAACCCACCCCAATCCCTGCTGTTTTCCACATGCACTACAGCAGAGGTGGGAGCAGGAATGTGGGTGTACAGGGACCAAGAGCACTCAGTGAACAGCAGTGCCTGACAATTCACTGCTGATGTTACAAAGAATGTCAAATGATTTTTTACTAATATGGACCAGTGATTCTGTCTCAAGTGATGCAGGGGATAATTCAGCTTTTACACCTGCCTTTGACAATGATGAGCAGTCCAGTAAGTTACACATTTTAAAGCATCTGCTTAAAGATGCTTTAAAAACTTCTGCAAGAAAGAATTTTTCCTTCATCTACTAATGAACTATTTTTCAAGATTAAAAAATTTCACTGTCTCCTACTTGTATTTTCCCTGTGTAGTTAACTATAGGTAAGTACAGCAAAACCAGTCCTGCTGCAGAACATGAGAAGTCAAATAATGATTCCTGCTGGAGTAAATGTGGTTCAGTATTTGCATCTATTGGATGTCAGTGATGCTGTAATGCACAGTAATCACAATTTTTGGCCTGATCCTGAAAAAAAAAAAAAAAGAAACAAAAAGATTTTTTTTCCTTTCTGTTTCTGCCTTCTCTAGATTAATAACAAGAAGATGCACTCAATTACTGTATTTTGCTCACATAAGAAAAACACCGTCTTAATGAGAGCAAAATTGGGACCAGAACATCTCACTAACTTGAAAAAGACTTTTTTTTAAACTTTCAAGTCTATATAATTTTTTCTCATGCAGGTTAAGCTTTAAAATCACATCTACCTGAACCAAAGGAATATTTAAAATGCCATATCTAATTTTTCTGACTGTGAACTAGGTCTCATCTTTTCATTGTATTCTGACCATGTTACAAAAAAATTGCCTATCAGTGGCAACCATGACAATATAATATAACCCTTATAAATATTAAAAGTTTGGAAAAAAATGCAATAAGGAAAGGAAAGTATTTGATATGAATCTGAATTTTCATTCACTGTTGCTTCTCTATTTAATACTGCTGATAAATTTGGACAATATTGATTGCATCGTTTAAAGTTTACAGCCTAAAAGAGGATAAAAATCCTAACTGTTTGCATTTTGGGTGTATTTATGAAGGTCTCTATGGGACACAGTGTATAAACAAATTTTAACTACCTCTATATTCTGTGTATTCATTAATATATTGGTTTCATGTGATACTGTCCTGCAGGATATTTGGTTTGCCAGCGATACTAAAATCCCATTTCCCTCACCATGCCCTTAAGGCTGTGTGCTGTAACAGCTGTGTCAAATTAAACATCCACAGCTGGAATCAACAATGGGAGCACCATCCACAGCCCTGCTGGGACAGAACCTGCTCAGGAGCCAACACTCACTGCCCATGCCCACAGTGCAGCACACAGGGGTTATTATCTGCCACAACTGAGTGCAGGGGAGAGCAGAAAAAGTGACTAAAACTGGCAAAACCAGAGAATCAGCCCCTGCACCCCTTCCTTATGCCTGAGAGCACCCCCATAAAACACTGCCGTACAGGCTCCCCTGCTAAAGCTCATCAGCAGATAATATTCATTAAGCACATGTGAATTGCAAGATAGGATTTTTAATCAATATTTCATGTAGTCTACTAGAAAGTGCCCATTTGTACCTGCACTGGTGAGCTCCGCAGCTTGACTCATGTTTTGCATAAAATATGGAATTTATTCCAACTCCAGAAAATTATCATACAGCGTGACTGACATAACTCATGGTCTTCTCTTAAAGAGAAAAAAAATCCTGTTAATACACCTCCACAAAACAAACAATATATGCTTCTACCCCTAGCCCTCCTTCCTCCCTGCAGACAGACTCAGCGTGTGGTTCCTGAGGAATTAGTTGTAGAAGAACTCCCCTGCTGACAACAAAATGCCAAATGCACGTCCTGCACATGTAATGTGTCTGACATTTCCACATCTCACCAGGTTCATGTTTCTGACAAGTGCTTAAAAATATATGTCTTTTAAAAAGCGTTTTTATTGCTACCTTCCTACCTCCGCTTTATAATGTTTTAAAATGCTATTTTACTCATGGAAACACCTCCACATTTGTCTTTTGATTTGAGGAGAAGTAATTGGTTTTTCAGGGTCAAATACCTTTGTGGAATCAATGGGTACATTTCAGCTGATGGATGGTATAAAAAGTGCAAATTTGATCTTCTTCAAACAAACAGAACTGTGAAAAACTGAGAAGACTCAACATGATTGACACGTGGGCAGCACTGAAAATATTTTAACACCCTACCTTCTTTAACGTTGTTATTCTCTGCAGTAGGAGACCTTGGGAAAAATCAGCAAAACTTTCAAATGTTAAAGGTATTTCTTCCCTATTTCTATTTTTTTCCCATGCCAGTGTGAATTCCCTGTTGGGAACTTACAAAAACAGGGGGATCTGGCACAGACACAGAACTGGTGCATCAGCTGCTGTAGTTGAGTCACCACAACCATTTTTCTTAAGAGCAGCAGACAGCATTTACCAAAGTGCAGCACCAACACCTGCTGAACAGATTTTGTGCACACCTTCCAGAAGTCTTTGGGCATTACACACAATGGGCATTGTATTATTTGTTCTCAGAACTCCTAAAGTGCTTCTGGAGAATAGGTCAGTGCTCAGCTTCAAAATGTGAATCATGCAAAGGGATTTTATCTAAGCCACCCAGAGACACCCTTTTCTGTACCTGGCTTTATGTCAAATAATTCTAATATGCATACATACATCTACATATTTTTACATATATGGTTTATATATGCTTCTGAATTCCAGTTTGAAGTAATCTCTCCTTGTTAAATATATATTTTTCTCCCAATAGTTATGATATTGTCAATGACAGTAACAGTCACTGATGCTAATGAAATTTTATGATTTTGCAGTGGGCTTCATTAATTACTATAATTTCTTTTATATTTTCAATTGAATAAATAAAGAATCCTTGGAAACCTGCTGTGCACAATAAAAGTGACAAAGTCCAGACAACCAGAAGAGTTTTCAGCTCTGCTATAAAATACCTGCACAATTCAGTAAGGACATTTTATCCTTTCTGAACTGTCAGTCTTGTACTTTTTAACTTTGTCTGTCCCTGATCATGATAAAAATAGATTTCAAAGAAAATTAGAGGGTTTTGAACTTCCTTGGTATTCAGTCAGAGAGGTCATCCCTGTTTCAAAGGAAGGCAGACCTTGTTGGATGCAACACAGAACAGCGAGTTCTCTGTAAATTCCTGCTATCTGACCCAGCCACAACTACTCATTTTTCCTTCCAGCTCACAATAGACACTGACAGAGTTACAAGGAGGATGGCAAATACTGTCATCAAAATATTTCTTGCTTGAACTGAAATCACAATATTTCAAAATATTGCTCATGAATCAAGAAAAATAAAAGGAATGAAGTTTATAATTCTACTTATCAGAAGATAACCCAGCTCAATGCCCTTGAAAGAAAAGAAAACGTGAGAGAGGACAGAGTGACTTCAGACTGGCCTCAGATTCAAAACCAAGACAGCATCACACTGAAGACATGCTCTTCAAGAGTTGAATTCCCTTTTTTCTCCTCTCAGGATCCAATGTTTGGTTCCCTGTTCTGAAGTGCCACCTTCCAGACTATCACTCTGACTCACCAGCCACACTCAGCTTGTGATTGTCCTTGGCTACAGACACCAGGACTTTGCCTTCATTGTGGCTATTTTTTATTCCTGCTTTCTTTCCTCAGAGAACCCTTCTGGATTAACCTGCTATAGAAATTTACTAAAACTTTTAATTTTTAACAAAATTTTCATAACTGACTGATTCCAGGCTCTCTGTCACTCCTGGGACTGTGGACAGCCTACCACTGAGAGGAGGTTAATAAAGTTTATTTATCTGATCTGTCTTATCAATCTCTTTGTGTGCTGGAGACAGTGTAACCATGCATTCAATTCATTCTGAAGCTACAAAAATGATCAAATGTTCACCTCTTAACACATACTTAGGATATTCAAACACTAACATATGTGGACTGTAGCCTATAATCACGGAAGATAAAAAGTGAAGTTATTTTAGAGACTTTTTCTGATAAATTTTGACTTCATTCGTCTCCTACTGTGCTTACTACATCCCCAAAACAACTCACTGTCTTCTGTAAATAAATGAATGAATACAATCAGTTTTATCATTCCTAATGGTCACAGTCGCAGGCCAGTAGATCCCACACTGGCACCACACTGCTGCACAGGTGTCATTTTTGCCTTATTTTGCACAGTGCAGTCCTGCTGCATGCAGCATGACATTGCAGCACTTTGCATTGTAATATTACATCATTTATCCCAACTACAGGAAGAGATTTTGCACATCACAGGACTCTCAGGAACTAAAAAAATTAATTTCTCTTCCTCCAGTCGCCTCTTCTCTTTTTAATATTAAAGGCATATATTTCTTATAAGGCTTAAATATAACTGATTTTTTTTAAAACTTTTAAGTCATATCTTTGATTCCTTTAAATTATTATCTCAATTTGAGCAATATCTTCCCTTGGCATTACATTACTGTAAATATTACACTTTATTGCTAACTGCATATTGAACTGCTTCGTTTTGTTACAAAGTTCTCAAAGCCTAAAAAATTTCTTAAACTCTTATCTAGCTAACAGATTGAATCGTGATTCTGGAACAGATTGAAATCTCCATAATGGGAGATCATATTAAAATTCCTCTGTAAGTCTGCTACTTCTTAAATGAACTATTTAAGATGCAGGGGAATACAACTGTGGGGGAGCAGGAGGGAAAGAAGTGAACTGGAGAGTTCAGAAAAAGAAAGGAACACAGCACATGAGATACCCAGACTCGTTGACAAGGGAGCTAAAAAACACACTGACGGAGAAGGTGAGACTAATTTATTTGTTTTAACCAGGGAATGACAAAGAGCACCTGTCTGCTTGACTCAGTGATCAATGTGAAAAGCACAAGCCTACCTGGGTGAGAAATTCTGTCTAACATCAGACACAGCAAACCTGTCCTGCTGTGCCCCTACAAGCACCTAACAGCACTCAGAGATCTGCTGAAGGGAAGGAGACAAAGCCAACACAGGAATTTTTTATATTTTCATTTTATTACTTCTGTTCCCTGCTTTATTTACTAACGTCAGGATAACCAAGTCACACAGAGTCAGCACCAGTGGAAATTCAGATGGCAACATGCAAATGCTTTTTTTCGTGCTCCAAGCTGCCACTTAAAGTCTGCTCTAGGCACTCACATTCCCTATACAGTGTGTGAACACTGCAGTGACTGCCTTCAGTCAGCCTCAGAAACAGGACTTCAGCCACAACAGGACACATTCAGACACACAGGTTACCAACAGCCCCAAGTTACTGTAACTAAAAAAACAGAGCAAGGAAATCATCCACAGCTCACCAAAGTAAAGCCAAGGAATTCAGCTCCAAGAATCAGGACCAAAGATTACATAAAGGCTTTGACAACCATCACGTTTGAAAAAGGAAAAGAAGAGCAAATTCATGAGAGGAGCAAGAGAAACATTACACTCAATGCCCAGGATTTCTTCTGGATATTGTGTGAGCCAGCCTTGACTGTGGAACCAGGAGTGCCCAAACTGCACAGAATAACAGCACCAAACAAACTGGAAAAATCTTTCTAACACTGAAAACCAACCAACTAAAACTTTACTGTGCCTGTAACACTCAATCCTTTTTCTTTTTTTCCACACAGAGTGAGGCTATTGTACTCTGTCTTTGTCCGAACTCCACCAGTGTGATAATGTGATGTTGCTCTAATTTAACCTCATTATTTTTTTGTCTTTCCCAAAGTGAAATGCCACTTCTCTCCTTCCCTTTGAGGCTTATCTCAAACAAATGTCTTTGTTCTTAATGAGACCAATCCATATGTTTGCTCCTGCATATTGTGTTCAGTTAATGGGAAGATTTTTCTAACACCATAAAAACTCTTCTATTATTTGTCCCAGGCAGCTTTGTGTTCAGTAACTGCTGTAACTGTTACCTTTGACAAAATGTCCCACATCCAATATGTTCTGCTTCTGAATAGTCATTCCTCCCTTGAACTCAAGTTTATTTATGTCCCTTCAGCATATGGGTATCTCCTTTCCTCAATTTCTTACCTTATCTTCCTCTGTGTGTTTAAAAAATTAAATGTACAGTGAAGGCATTGATCAGACAGCCTGCTGCAAAACACTACACATCAATTGATGCATTAAAACTTCAATATAGGTTATTTATCAACAATTAAACTTTTAAATATTTGCTTTGGTGATTACCAATAAATCAACAGATAGTCATTAGGAGAAATCTCATTGTTTACTTTTGCTGTTTCATAGCTAGTAATCAATGAACAAGAATGTAATTATGTATGCTAACTACTCAGGACTTTTTTTTCCCCAATAAAAATCAGAGATATGCATAAAAACAACATAAAACCAACGAGATTATTGAGAGTTTTGTGTAAGTGTACATGCACACAATAAAAATACAAAATTCACTGAAATTATTTGCTGATCTAAGGTGTACTAGCTTAATGACTTCCTTGATTTAAATGTAGACTCCTGCAGCTCCAACAAGGTGCTCTGGCAGCCAGACAATACCAGGATACCATCAGGTCTCTGTTACACCCTGTTTCCATGTGATGCCACCTTGCACCAGGAGCAGCAGAACTGTGTGGCACAGAACTGCAGCCCTGCACTCCCCATGGCAGAACACGATTAATCCTGGAAAAGAGCTGCTGTTATCAGGCACCCCGTGTGGATGCTGATGTTTGTTGCTGCTTTGCTCACAAAGGAATGCAGAGGAGCCCTAGTGGTTTACATAATATTCCTGATTTTCTTTTTAAATCGATCTCCTGGCTCTGTAGGCAAAATATGAGACAGAACACAGGAGTTCACAGGATTGATTCCAAACCCTTTGCATGCAGGGTGCATAACAGCTGTTCTGCTTCAGATTATGGTGAACATGGGCTTCACAATTTAAATTGAATTTTACCTTTTAAGCTTAAAAGCAGTGAGAAATGTCTTATAGGCACTGTTAATTCAGTTTTCTCTCAAGTCCTTTTGCCATCGGACAAATCTGAGTTCTCCCAAAAACTCTGGCCCAATGTAGTCTAACCACTACTTGCACTTATTTTGAGCAAGTTTTCAACTTCCCATGGTAATCGGCAACTGTGACAGGGTAGAGTAAGACAACTTCTTTTTGCCTGGGGAATGAAATTGGAAAGAGAAGACATGCTTCTCCACAAAAGGCTTAACATCATTATAAAAACATCACCTTTTACCAAATTCCCTTGTTTCAGGCAGGCTTATGGAACTTCTGTGATCAAATTTTATTTTCCCAAGAAGAGCTCAGAGTAGAAGCTGGAGAATTCTTGCTACAGTTTGAAAACATACATCATCCAACAATTAACCCCTCTCCCAGCCTCCCTGCATGGGGCTGCAGTAGCCATCCAGTAACCATAGCTACTCATTTCAATGGAAAGAAATTGCTGCGAATAACAATGAAACCATAAAATATGTTCTGAAGAGCCACACCAAACCCTGAAAGCTAGGAAAACCTTCCTAATGCAAGGGAAAAGAACACAGGCAAAACATTTTGGCTTCATTTCCCCCAGACCTACTGATCTTTTCAGTAACACATCCCAAAAGTACACACGGCCATCCATGTCAGATGGGACACCAACAGGAGAATTCACCAGCTGTGTATTGTTGTCTGATAAACAACAAGAAATTAACAATCTTTGCCATGATCCTCTTACATCAGGTATGTACAGTAACATCTCTGGCACAGAAGGTAAAGAGAGTGAAGGAAACAGGGTGTCAGTATCTTGTGAAACAGCAGCACAGCACCGAACTCTCCATTGCAAACTCACACAAAACATTCCGAGGCTGAAATTTTGATCCGGTGCTGGCAGGCTGCCAGTCTGTAAAGCAATTATCACTGCTGACCTTCCCTCACATCTTGCACGTGTTCTGAAGATGTGCCACGCACACAAACATCAGCTGATCCTCCCCAGTACAGCGTGGGAGGGACAGGAACATTTACAGCTCGTTAATTACTTACTTACAGAGCGATTTCTAGTATTTTTAATCCTGTTTATGTATGGAACTGACATCACAGTCTGAGGTAGTGAACCTTTGTTACAAATAGCAACAGGCTCTGTAACAGTGCTGCCTTTAAAGCCAGAGGATCTAGGAAAAACCAGCAGTTTATCACCTGGCATGCTCAGACAGTTTAATTTTTGACTGATACAGAAGTTGCAGTGCTGCTGTCTCATGTGCAGCACAGCACTTAGTGATCAGATGAGATTTTTTGATGATATTTTGAAGATCAGTGCTGGGAAATACTCTAAATTTGGGATTTATTTATGGATGGTTGGTCCGTCCTTTACTACTCCCACTGCTGGAATAACCTGCAGAAGTTACAGTGTACCAAGCAATGATCTGGGTTCTGAATAGATGAGAAGTTCCAAAAATGGTATCAAAAAGCTCAGTAACAGAAGGGCCTATACTTCGGTCAGTATTATTAGGATTTCAGGAAACAAATTACAGGTCACACAAATAAATTATCTCCTTTCCATGTCATGGGGAGATTATTAATACAGACTTTATAACAATTAAGTTTGAAAGGGACCTCTTGAGGTCATCCAGTACAAGGGTCTGACCTCAAAAGCCAATCTTGAAGTTACATAAGGTTAACTCCTCACTCACTTCATTCTTGAACACCCACATTTTGCAGCTTCAGATACCCGTTTTTGATGCCACAAAAAGAGGTAGGGATGAGCTGAGAGCCCCCACCTGTGCTGCTGATGACATAAGGGGTGCACATTTTGCTGGGACAAGCACATGGGGTCCTCTGAACACAGGCAGACTTCAGCAATCATCAATCTTTACCCTACGTACATCACATTTCTATGTTCAGACAAATTATGCAATGTGCTTTGATGTGAATAATGGAGGTTATTTCTAGAATTTAGGAATTTGTTATTTACCAAAAATCTATCTGAAATAGCTGACAGCAAGGCAGAGTGCTCAAGTGACTCCAGAGCTTCAGGCATTGGAGTAAATGTTTCTCTTTGTCAGAGGTGGCGTGATCATAACTTCCTTGGAAATCAGAAACACTGTTTCAAAGCTTGTTTACTGCATGATGAAATCACATCTTCCTGGTAACCCTAAGCATGTCATTTATCTATTTATCTCCATCAGAGGAAAGCCTTTAATGAACATAAAGGAAGTGTCACCACTTATCACTGACAAGAAATCTGCTAGCAATCCTGACTCTCCCAATTTGTGTGTGACACGGAGGGGAGGGAAGGGAAATGTAAGCATTATGAATATGAGCATATATAAAAGCAGTAGTTGCCATTTTCACTTCATAAAATATCTTTGAAAAGTGTGACTTAGAAATAACAATCTGCCTTCTCCATTTATTGTTTTTAGCAACTCTTGCACATTAACTAATATTCTGTCCTTAATTTTCTATTGTATCTAAATGCAAATCTTGCATTTTTTCAAAATGAACTATTACATTTAGAAGGAGCTGTAAATTGTAATACTGACATTTCTTTGAGGTCAGATTTTTTTTTTCCTTTAGAAAGAAATGAAGTAATAGTAATTTGTCACATAACTTGACTGAAATATGTGCCGCTCACACCAACACAGATCAGCAGGTACACTGTGCATCAAGTTTTACCTCCTACTATTACTTGCCAGGTAAAATTTATAATACATCAAGATGAAAATTAAAAATGAGATTGAACAACCTCACCAAGCTATGGAACTCCAAGGTTACAGATGTTTAAGTAGAGACAAATTTGGAAGAATGATAATTAAAGTTACAGTTCTACAAAACACATTAAACTGTCAAAAGCCAACTCAAGCAACTTCACAGAAATATTGCAAATAGCAATACTCTAGAAAAAAAACAATCTGCTGAGGATATTTGAAAGCTCAAACTGTAGTACACAGTCAACAACATAACCGAGTGTACAAACACCTCAGTGCAACATACAAAATAAAAAAATAACAATAACAAAACCCCAAACCCCACAAAAAATTCTGTCAAGAAAAAAATACATCCTGACGCAGCTGCAGGAATAAAACATCTTGGATTAACTCAAGATCTGGCTGGTAGTTAATACTCATGAGGATCAGATATCCTATGCTTCCAGGGCTTCTGGAGCACCAAAAAACCAGTGTAGGTAAAGCTACTCTAGGCAGCACTAGTCAGGAAGGGCCAATGCTGGCCTTAAAAGCATCCAGGAGAATGATTTATGTGTTTTGCTTGTGCACTAAACTAAAAGAATGATATATATGATATTCCCAGGGGAAAAAAAAGACCAACCCAAAACACAACAACAACAAAAAAAACCAAACCAAACCAAACAACATTCTAAAAAAAAAAAAACCAA